>JAABOM020007959.1:0-19920 GCA_011800125.2 Solanum clarkiae | reverse complement strand
TTATGCCAATATGAGAAGGAGGGAGCTTGAGTTTAAAGATGGTGATTAGGTTTATTTGAAGGTGTCACCCATGAAGGTTGTGGTTCGTTTTGGTAGGAAGGGAAACTTTAGTCCAAGATATGTGGGTCCTTATAGAGTAATGAGGAGGATTGACAAGGTAGCTCATGAGTTCGAATTGCCTAGTGAAATGGAATTGGTTCATCCAGTCTTTCATGTGTCTATGTTGAGGAAGTGTGTGGGTGACCCTAATGCTATTGTGCCTCTAAATGTTATGGGGACAGTTGA
Source organism: Solanum clarkiae (assembly GCA_011800125.2). NCBI lineage: Eukaryota > Viridiplantae > Streptophyta > Magnoliopsida > Solanales > Solanaceae > Solanum > Solanum clarkiae. The sequence goes on along the minus strand of JAABOM020007959.1, from coordinate 19,635 downwards.
AGACAACTTGACATTTGAAGAAGTTCTAGTAGATATATTGGATAGACAAGTGAAGAGATTGAGAAACACGGATGTTGCATCCGTTGAGGTCCTTTGGAGAAATAAACAAGTCGAAAGTGCTACATGGGAGGCCGAAGCGGACATGCAAAAAAATCGATATCCTTATCTCTTCCATTCTACTCAAGCCTAAGGTACTAATTCTAAGTCTTCTATGTGATATCATGTCTCATATTCCAGCCCCAACGTCATTTGCATGCATTCATGTGTATATTGACAAGGTTTAGGGTTGTTTTACACATATGTTGAGATTTTGAACGTAATGTTTTGAGTATGTTGATGCATTCTTATTGGGGCTGATCTCTTTATAATTACTCTTCTCATGTACGTCTCTTTGACATTCGGAGACGAATATTCCCAAGGGGGAGATATTGAAACGACCCCAAAAATTGCATGAAAATGTGCCTCGGAAGTGCCCTAAATTGTAATTTCCATATATCTCAAAATCCTTATGTCATATTGAATATCTAACTTCATATTCTTGTTCAGGGGGTCAAATTTAGTGGAAGATGGGTGTAACCCTGATTTTAAAGCAACCGTAGCAAAACTTGAAAATCGTAAAATGCGATTTCTAGTGAGTAGTCTAAGCCCTTGGCGCGACACGGACTAGTGTTATTTCTGTCCAGTTTTTTTTAGTTCGGTCCAAGACTTTAGAGTCTTGGGCCTAAGTGTTCCCATGCTTGAAAATACTTATACTTAGCCATATTTCACCTTCATATCACACAAGACATTCCCCAATACTCTCTCAAACACTTAGGGTTATATATAGGACTTAAAATAGGTGCAAAACGTCATGGGATTTGATTAAAGGAATAGGAATAGACAAAAATACCCTTCCTAAAAACTGTCGATAGGAACCACGAGACCCCATTTACAAGTCATGGTTCTTTTTATGGCCCATAGATGATCTTTCGTAGGCAAGGTGTCCAAAAGTTTAAGTTACTAGAATCTGATGTAGGACCTACGAATCCTCTTCTATAGGCCATAAACACTTCTATGGGCCATCTAACAATATGTAACCCAATATACTGAACAATTGATTTTAGACCCAACAAGTTACGAAACCTAATCTACGGGCCATGGAATAATATATGGGCTATATGTTGTCTCATGTATGGGCCTTAGACTTAGAAAAATTTCACCAATAACTTGGGTATCTGCGAGGTATTATCTATGGGTCGTAGATCACTCTAAGGGTCGTAGATCACCTCATTCTAGATTCTATTTCATCATTACCTCCATACCCTCCAGACAAGCTCTTTCATTATCTATCATTTATTTTAGCTTTCTTCGAACCAACACTGACAACACACAAACTTTTGGTAGATAACCTATCTCTTTGCCCCCATGGACGAATTTTCTTGACCACCTTTTCAATCCTCTCAGCAATCCTTGCAAATAGTTGATCTAAGAACATGCCCCCCAAGATAGTATCAATACAGGCTTGACCATTCTCATCCAGGGCAAAGTAGAAGATCTCCACCAAGGCACCATTAACAATTTTGTGGTCTGGGACACTCCTCAATTGCTTTGTGAACTACTCCTATGTAGTATTGATCGAGTCACCAGGAAGTTGCTTAAAATTGTTGATTTGATCTTTCAGCTTGATCTTCTTCAGTCTCGGGAAGTACCTCTCCAAAAAGGCCTCCTGGAACTCAGCCAACTAGTGATCGAACTCTACGGGAGCTGGAATAGCCATAGCTCTACATTTCCTGTCAGAGATAATGAGAAGACATGAAGTGCCACAACATATATAGATAGATTATGTGATACCATCGCACTCTTGCAGACAAATGAAATGTTTTGTAGATGACTATGCAGATCCTGTGATGGTAGGTGCGCGACAACCCACGGTTTTGAAGCATCTGAAGCAACCTACTCAAAATCATGAACTTTGTGCCAGCCAGTATTGGTGGTAACACAATAGCTCTGGTAACCTCCATTGCCATAGTGTTCAGACAATACTGGTTCTAGTGATAAGCTTCAGCATAGAAGTCCTATGGTTGTGGAGCAATGTCCTCATGAGGAAGCGGGTTGTCATTATTCACATTCTCATTCCATTTCAGAGTTGTATTTGGCGCGTTGTTTGCATTATCTTTGGCCATCCTTCTAACGCTTCTCTGAATCACTAGGTCAAATAGAGTCAAGGGTATGCCTTGACTTCGCGTATAGAGCATACACTATGCCTGTATCCTGAAAGAAAACAAAAACAACAAAATATGTAGAATGAGGAAAATAAACATTAATTCCCAAACTACTTGTATTAGACAAGTCTAGCAGTATTCCTCCGCAGCGACGCCAAAATCTTGATGTCGCTGTCATGACCCAAGCCTAGGGGCTAGACGTGACCGACGAATGGGGAACTCTATGGAATCTTAAACAAGCCTCATAGTATATCATCTCACATCCTTAGTCTTGGAAGCAAGATAAATCAACATAAGAAACATAAACAAGGGAAATTGGGACTAAGGAAGAGAGAGACTAATATTTAAATAGCTTGAATATCATAAGTGAGTAAAGCTCAAGAATAATACATATCATGTCCAACAATACCTCTAACATAGAACTTAGCGGGGGCCAAGACAAGCAACCAAGCTCACCCTTATAGTCAAAGTATACCAAAAGGAAAGATAGTCTTTAATACATAGTAAAAGAAAGTATCACCAACTAGCTTGAATGGATACCACTAGCCACGTGGAGGATGATGATGACCAAATGGAGCTCCGGTTCCTGCATGGTAATATCATGTAGCCATAGAGTATGCGTTAGTACGTTTGAATGTACTATGTATGTAGGATGCAATGCAACAATAAATAGGCAACTTAGTCAAAATACATAATCATAGGCAATGGGTAGCATAATAACAATATGACATGTATGAATGGTGGTTGAAGTAAAATCATGCTTATATAGAACATAGTTCATAAGTAGAAAGAGACCATCCTTTGGCAAATGGGCTTACCACCTCCCATTCTACGTGATTGAGGTATCAACCCCTCAATTTGGTTATTAACATACACCACCCACCTCTAAGGTAAATGAGGTATCGATCCCTCAATTTGGTTAATGAGGTACCAACCCCTCAATTTGGTTAATGAGGTATCAACCCCTCAATTTGGTCAATGAGGTATCAACCCCTCAATATGGTTAATAAGGTATTAACCCCTCAATTTGGTTAATGAGATATAAATCCCTCAATTTGGTATGGTCAATTCAACACTACATAGAGAAATGCCATATACATACTTTCCTTTTATCCTCATCATAACATTATATACATACTCTTCCTTCATAATCATGCATACTTTTCATGAAATCAATACATATTCATCCTTTTTTCATCATCATAGAGTCATTCAAAATATAAGACAAGTATTAGAGCTTTAATTCCTCAAGAAACCCTAGCCAGACATTTTATCAAATTCTTGCCAGGTGTGCAGTGCTAGTGTACAACCAAGCAACTGAAGAGTGAAATCATGCAAGAAAATCCATTGTAAAACCATCAATCAACACCTTGCAACACCCTCAAGAAATATACATCAAAATCCCTCATCAAATCCAACATTGGATCCAAGATTTATAGCTTAAAATATTCTAAAACAATCATACTTTTATAAACCCCAAATCATTGTGCAGTGAATTTCTTAATATACAAAACGCATATGTAAAATCAACTTCAAATCATGCAATTTACATAGAAAAGAGGATTGGACACCATGGGTGAAAGGACCTAATGGTTGAAATCCACATACCTTGACTTGGGAGAATTTCATTTTGAGGACTTTAATGCAGACTTGAAGCTTGAGTGAAATCCTTGATGAAATCCTTAAGATTGGTCTTGAGCTTTGAGACTTGAATTTAGGGTGAAATATGAGTCTAAGTATTTGAGTGAGTATTGAGGAACGTTTAGGATGACATGAGGATGAAATAGGGCTAAGTATAGGTATTTTCAATTATGGGAAATATTACGCCCAAGACTTAAAAGTCTTGGACCGAAGTCAAGAGAAAAAAGACCAAAACGGACAGCTCACAAGAATTGCATTTTCTGCACAAATGAGTTTCACGAAAATAGCATAACTTCTTCATCTGAAATTGAGATGCGGTGAAACCAAGTACGTTGTAAAGCTAATTTAAAGAGCTTTAATTTAATAGGTCGTTGCCCACCCAGTTCTTTGTTTTCCAAGAGATATGCCCCTACAAAGTTGACCCTCTTAAATCGCATTTTTGTGATTTTGATACGTTGCTGTATAATTCGGGTTAGACCCACTCCCCACTCAATTTGACCCCCTAAAGAAGAATATGAAGTCATATTTTTGAAATAGCGAATGGATATTTAGATATATAGAAATTACGACTCCAGGTACTTTCGAGGCACATTTTCGGGCACTTTTTGGGGTCGTTTCAATATCTCCCCCATGGGAACATTCGTCCCCAAAAGTCAAAGAAACATACAAGAGAAGAGTAAAGATAAAGCGATCAGCCCCAACAAGAATGCAATAATACACTTTAAAACACCATTTTCAAAACCTCGACATAAATGTAAAATCTTCATAAACTTAAACATGAATGCATATGAATGACATAGGGGTTGAAATATAAGAGTTGGAATAATAAAAAGGAGTTGACATGTCATCATAAGATTGAATAGAACGAAAGAAATACGGATATTGGTCCTCCATGCCCGTTCCGGCTTCTCGAGAGACACATATGAATAGACAACTTTTGGAAAGGGCCTTAATGAACACTACAATCCCATTAATCAACCTTTCAGCTCATCCATCCAACACTTCCATCAGGACCTCCCTCTAAGTTAACTTATCCTCCACCTCACCCACAACTTCAAAGAGTTCTATAACACTAGAATCACCAACACATCCCATCCACCTAGAAGCATGAAGAACCGGGTGAACCATATCTATATCCAAAGGCAAATCCCCAAACTTATGCAACCTTACCAACCTCCCTCTACACTCTATAAGGACTTATAATCCTCAACCCAAGTGTAACCTTAAATACACCTAGCCCACTTGGTACCATAGCCACCTTCTCCACCTTGGGAGACAACCCCCACTCTATCGTCTTCTAACCCAAAATTTAAAACTCTAATAAGGCGGATTCAAGGCATTGCTTAACTAGACCTCTCAACCAATGAAGATTTGGAACCACCAGGAACACTATACCACCATTCTCAACTTCCCTCAACCTACTCCCAATCTAACCAACCAATGGATCCCACTAGTCTCCTTCTTGCCACCGCTATCCACAGATGCTAGGCTACCTAGAATACTGACCGCAACATTAGCCTTACCTGGGAAATGTAATGCACACTCATTCATAATCCTTAAAGAATCCTAACCACCTTCTTGCTATCCACAATGCACACCTATCATACTTAGCAAACAACCTCTCATCCTCCAAGACTTGCAACACTACCCCCGAATGATTCACGAGCTCTAAACAAATCAATACCTCATCACTAGAGACCACCACAAACATATTAAGGTAGGGTTTAAGACCGTATTCAAGAAATACACAAACACCCTCGGTGCACAAGACAACCAAACAACTCCATCAGTACTAATAATTCTTACTCCTAGACCGAAAAGACACTTAGGGACATCACCTACCCTCATCTTTACTTGGAGACAACACCCTTACCAAAGATTAATCTTAGAGAAATGACTAACACATTATAGATGATCAAGTAGGTAACCCATCCTTAGACATATCATCACAATCTTACGGGTGCTACCCTCATCGAAAGCATACTATACAAGTAGCCAAACCATTCTAAGACCTTCAGCACCTCAAACTAAGTCCAACCAAGATCACAAGACAAGACTCTATGCAACAATCACATGGGGAACCCTTATAGACCCCTACTAGCTACAATAGACTCACGAAACCATCTGGGACACACACACAGAGGCACAAAAGTCCTACTAGTACAAAGGAATAACACAAGAAATAGCAACCCTCGGATCTCTCAAATCATCATACTAAAAATGTCGATCAGAACATTCGCCTCACTTAGGGTCAACTAAGTCATAGGAGAAACAATAGCAGAGGACCTACTCACAAACTCCGATAATAGCCTGCTAAACTTAAGAAGTTCCTAATACCTAAGGGGGTTAAGATTTAGGCTAACATCCAATCACCTTGATCTTATTAGGGTCCACCTTAATGCCATCACAGGGCACCACACGACCTAGGAAGACAACTTTCTACAACCAAAACTCTCATTCCTCCTATTTAGCACCTAACTTCATTCTTTAAACTTGTAGTACTACCCTAAAATGATTCACATATACTACCTCATTAGGGAATGAACAATCAAATCATCACCAAAGCCACCATAAACCTAAATCGCGTTTTAGCGATTTTTGTATTTGGAACCCATTTCTTTGTGTTCTAAGAGATATGCCCCTCCTAAAGTTGACCCCATTAATCAACCTTTCCACTCATCCATCCAACACTTCCATCGGGACCTCCCTCCAAGTCAACTTATCCTCCACCTCACCCACAACTTCAAAGAGTTCTATAACACTAGAATCACCAACACATCCTATCCACCTAGAAGCATAAAGAACCAGGTGAACCATATCTACATCCAAAGGCAAATCCCCAAACTCATGCAACCTTATCAACCTCCCTCTACACTCTATAAGGGCTCATAATCCTCAACTCAAGTGTAACCACAAATACACCTAACCCATTTGGTAATATAGCCACCATCTCCACCTTGGGAGATAACCTCCATGATAACCTCCACTCTATCGTCTTCGCACCCAAAACTTACAACACTAATAAGGCAGATTCAAGGCCTTGCTTAACTAGACCTCCTTAACCAATGAAGATTTGGAACCACCAAGAACACTATACCACCATTCTCAACTTTCCTCAACTTACTCCCAATCTAACCAACTAATAGATCCCACTAGTCTCCTTCTTGCCACCACTATCCACACATGCTAGGTTACCTAGAATACCGACCGCAACAATAGCCTTACCGAGGAAATGTAATGCACACTCATTCATAATCCTTAAAGAATCCTAACCACCTTCTTGCTATCCACAATGCACACCTATCATACTTAGCAAAAAACCTCTCATCCTCCAAGATTCGATTCACAAGCTCTAAACAAATCAATACCTCATCAGTAAAGACTACCACAAACATATTAAGCTAGGGTATGAGACCCTATTCAAGAAATACACAAACACCCTCGGTGCACAAGACAACCAAACAACTCCATCAGAACTAATAATGCTTACTCCTAGATCGAAAAGACACTTAGGGATATCACCTACCCTCATCTTTACTTTGAGAAAATACCCTTACCAAAGTTCAACCTTAGAAAAATAACTAACCCGTTATAGTTGACCAAGTAGGTAACCTATGCTTAGCCATCACGTCATAATCTTACTGGTGCTACCCTCATCGAAAGCATACTATGCAAGTAGCCAAACTATTCTAAGACCTTCAACATCTCAAACTAAGTCCAACCAAGATCACAAAACAAGACTCTATGCAATAATCACATAGGGAACCCTTATAGACCCCTACTAGCTACAATAGAATCACGTAACCATTCAGGACACACACAGAGAGACACAAAAGTCCTACTAGCACAAAGGAATAACACAAGAAATAGCAACCCTCGGATCTCTCAAATCACCATACTCAAAATGTCGATCAGAACATTGGCCTTACTTAGGGTCAACTAAGTCATAGGAGAAACAACAGAAGAGGACCTACTCACAAACTTCGATAATAGCCCGCTTAACTTAAGAAGTTCCTAATACCTAAGGGGGTTAAGGTTTAGGCTAACATCTAATCACCTTGATCTTATTAGGATCCACCTTAATGCCATCACCGTGCACCACACGACATAGGAAGACAACTTCCTACAACCAAAACTCTCATTCCTCCTATTTAGCACCTAACTTCATTCTTTAAACTTGTAGTACTAGCCTCAAATGATTCACATGCACTACCTCATTAGGGAATGAACCATTATATCATCACCAAAACCACCATAAACCTATTATAGTAGGGACTAGAGGTCTTACTCGTGAGACTTATTGGCATTGTTGGCGTACTACCAAAACCAAATGACACTATCCCAAATTCAAAATATCAGAAAGGGACATTCAAGGCCTTATTTATCACCAATGACAATTCAATAAATAAACAACGTAGGTTCAACACCTACAATTCTCACAAGATGAATAATGCAACCCCTTAGAGACTAATTGCACATGTAGACATGAAATGGATCTACCTCCCTTGCTACCATTTGGCAACCTCCCACTAGAAGACGGGCTCACTAAGGAGTCAGAATCTAACTCTAGGGGTCCTACCACCCATGAAGACACAACAAGCATGCAACAATTCCATCCTTAGAATGACATCTAAATCCACGAAGCCAACTCCAACAACTCACAAAGCAAGACCTAATGCAATACAAACCTAGATGAACACCCATGAACCTTCTAGCAACAATATCCCAAACAAAAGGATAGACACCAAAGATCAACACAACAACTTGGGCACACATGATGCCCCACTAGCAACTAAAAGTAATAATGAAAGAAATAGTGTCACTCGGATCCAACAACAACAAAACCATCAAATTACCTTCCTTTGCCTTTCTCATTGAAGTGGCATGATAAACTAGAATAGCAAAGAATATTCATTAGAGTGGAAAGCCCTACCTCACGTCTAAAGGACGACATAGACCATGAAGGAGGGAGCCATTTCCTAAAACATCTCATAGCCTCCTACTCATAGATGTGGTGCACAACTCAACCATGAATAAGGCTTTAATTCACGTGGTGTGTTGGACTCCGAGGATCCTTCAACCTAGTGCTCTGATACCATATTTGTCATGACCTAAGCATAGGGCCTAGATGTGACCGGCGAATAGGGAACCCGATGGAACCCCAAACAAGCCTCATATCATATCATCACACTTCCGCATTCGAACCCCAAACAAGCCTCATATCATATCATCACACATCCTTGGTCGTGGAAGAAAGATAAATCAACATATAAAAGATAAACAAGGGAAATTGGGACTAACAAAGAGAGACACTTATATTTAAATAGCTTGTATATCATAAGTGAGTAAAGTTCAAGCAAAATACATATCTTGTCCAACAACACCTTTAACATAGAACCTAGCATGGGACAAGATAAACAACCAGAATCACCCACATAGTCAAAGTATACCAAAAAGGAAAGATAATCTTTAATACATAGCAAAAGAGCATAGATATTGCGCTCCAACATGAGGACTCACCAACTAGCTTGAATGGATACCACTAGCCACATGAAGAAGGATGATGACCAACTGGAGCTCCGGTTCCTACCTGGTAACATCGAGTAGGCATATAGTATACATTAGTACGTTCGCATGTACTAAGTATGTAGGATGCAATGCAACAATAAATAGGCAACTTAGTCAAAATGTCTAATCATAGGCAACGGGTAGCATAATAACAACATGACATGTATGAATGGTGCTTGAAGTAAAATCATGCTTATATAGAATATAGTTCATAAGTAGAAACAGACCATCCTTTGGCAAATGGGCTTACCACCTCCCATTCTACGTGATTGAGGTATCAACCCCTCAATTTGGTTATTAACATACACCACCAACCTCTAAGGTTAATGAGGTATCAACCCCTCAATTTGGTTAATGAGGTATAAACCCCTCAAATTGGTTAATGAGGTATCAACCCCTCAATTTGGTTAATGAGGTATCAACCCCTCAATATGGTTAATGAGGTATCAACCCCTCAATTTGATAAACGAGGTATAAGCCCCTCAATTTTGTTATGGTCAATTCAACACTACATAGAGAAATACCATATACATACTTTCCTTCTATCCTCATCATAACATCATATACATTCTGCTCATCATCATCATGCATACTTTTCATAAAACAAAAACGTATTCATATTTCTTATATCATCATAGAGTCATTCATAACATAAGACAAGAATCAGACCTTCAATTCCATAAGATCCCTAGCCGGATATTTTATCAAGCACTTAGCGTGTGTTTAGTGCTACTGTAAAACTATGCAACTCAAGAGTGAAATCATACAAGAAAATCCATTGTAAAAACCATCAATCAATATCTTGCAACACCCTCAAGTAATATACATCAAAACCCCTAATCAAATCCAACGTTGGATCCAAGAGTTATTGCTTAAAACATGCTAAAACAATCATACTTTTATAAACCCCAAATCACTATGCAGTAAATTTCTTAACATACAAAACACATATATAAAATCAACTTTAAATCATGCAATATAAGTAGAAAAGAGGATTTGGCACTATGGGTGAAAGGACCCAATGGTTGAAACCCACAGATCTTGACTTGGGAGAATTTCTTTTTGAGGACTTTAATGGAAACTTGAAGCTTGAGTTAAATCCTTAATGAAATTCTTAAGATTGGTCTTAAGTTTTAGAACTTGAATTTAAGATGAAATATGAGTCTAAGTGTTTGAGTGAGTATTGCGGAATCTTTAGGATGATATGAAGGTGAAATAAGGCTAAGTATAGGTACTTTCAAGTATGGTAACCTTTAGGCCCAAGACTTAAAAGTCTTGGACCGAAGTCAAGAGAAAACAGGACCAAAATGGATTTCTCATTTGAATTGCATTTTCAGCACAATCGAGTTCCACAAAAATGGGCATAACTCCTTAATCCAAACTCGAAATGAGGTGAAGCCATATGCGTTGAAAAGAAAATTCAAAGAGCTTTAGTTTGGTAGGTCGTCTGCCAACCATTTCTGTGTGTTCTAAGAGATATGCCCCTTCAAAGCAGACCCTCGTAAATCGCATTTTTGCGATTTTATGATTTTGATACGATTGCTCTAAAATCCCACTCAATTTGACCCCTTAAAGAAGAATATGAAGTCAGATTTTTGAAATAACGAATGGATATTTAGATATGCGGAAATTACGATTTTGGGCACTTCCGAGGCACATTTTCGGGCACTTTTTGGGTCGTTTAAATATTTACCTCTTGGGAACATTTGTCCTTGAATGTCAGAGAAACGTATAAGAGAAGAGTAATCATGAAGAGATCAGCCCCAAAAGAATGCAACAATATACTTTAAAACTCCATTTCAAGACCTCGACATAAGTGTAAAATCATCATAAACTTGCTAACTTAAACATGAATGCATATGAATGACATAGGGACTGAATCATAAGACTTGGAATAATAGAAAGGAGTTGACATGTCATCATAAGCTTGAATAGAATGAAAGAAATACGGATATTGCTCCTCCATGCTCGCTCCGACTTCTCGAGAGACACATACGAGTAGACGACTTTTCAAATGGGCCTTAATGAACACCACATGTCGATTAATCAACCTCTCCGCTCATCCATCCAACACCTCCATCGGGACATCCCTCCGAGTAACCTTCTCCTCCACCTCACCACTAATTTCAAAGAGCTCTATAAAACTAGAGTCACCAAAACATCCTATCAACCTAGAAGCATGAAGAACCAGGCGAACGATATCTACATCCAAAGGCAATTCCCAAACTTATGCAACTTTACCAACCTCCCTATACAATCTATAAGGACTCATAATCCTCAACTCAAGTGTAACCTTAGATACACCTAACCCACTTGGTACCATAGCCACCATCTTTCCCTTGGGAGACAACCTCCACTTTATCGTCTTCAAACCCAAAATGTCCAACTTTAATAAGGTGGAATCAAGGCCTTGCTTAAACTAGACCTCCTCAACCAATGAAGATTTGGAACCACTAAGAACACTATACCACCATTCTCAACTTCCCTCAACCTACTCCCAATTTAACCAACTGATGGATCCCTCTAGTCTCCTTCTTGCCACTACTATCCACGCATGCTAGGCTACCTAGAGCACCGAACGCAACATTAACCTTACCAGGGAAAAGGAATTGACACTCATTCATAATCCTTGAAGAATCCTAGCCACCTTCTTGCTATCCACAATGCACACCTTTCATACTTAGCAAACAATCTCTCATCCTCCAAGACTTGCAACACTACCCCCGAATGATTCAGAAGCTCTAAACAAATCAATACCTCATCACTAGAGACCACCACAAACATATCAAGGTAGGGTTTTAAGACCCTATTCAAGAAATCCACAAACACCCTCGGTGCACAAGATAACCAAACAACTCCATCAATACTAATAATGCTTAATCCTAGTCCGAAAAGACATTTAGGGACATCACCTACCCTCATCTTCACTTGGAGACAACACCCTTGCCAAAGATCAACCTTAGAGAAATGACTCACATTATAGTTGAACAAGTAGGTAACCAATCCTTAGCCATCACATTACAATCTTACGGGTGCTACCCTTATCGAAAGCATACTATGCAAGTAGCCAAACCATTCCAAGACCTTCAACACCTCAAACTAAGTCCAACCAAGATCACAAGAAAAGACTCTATGCAACTATCACAAGGGGCAACCCTTATAGACCCCTACTAGCCACAATAGACTCACGTAACCATCCGGGACACACACACACACAAGTCCTACTAGCACTAAGGAACAACACAAGAAATTCCAGCCCTTGGATCTCTCAAATCACCCTACTCAAAATAACGATCACAACATTGGCCTCACTTAAGGTCAACTAAGTCATAGGAGAAACAATAGAGGGACCTACTCATAGACTCCGACAATACCCCGCTAAACTCAAGAAGCTGCTAATACCCAAGGGGTTAAGGTTTAGGCTAACATCTAATCACCTTTATATTACTAGGGTCCACCTTAATGCCATCATCGGGTACCACATGACCTAGGAAGATAACTCCGTACAACCAAAACTCTCATTCCTCCTATTTAGCACCTAACTTCATTCTTTAATCTTGTAGTACTACCCTCAAATGATTCACATGCACTACCTCATTAGGGAACAAACCATTGTATCATCACCAAAACCACCATAAACCTATTAGAGTAGGGACTAGAGTTCTTACAGATGAGACTTATAGGCATAACTGGCCTACTAGTAAAACCAAAAGACACTATCTTAAATTCAAAATATCAAAAAGGGACAATCAAGACCTTATCTATCACCAATGAAAATTCTATAAACAAATAACTTAGGTTCAACACCTACAATTCTCACAAGATGAAAAATGTAACCCCTTAGAGACTAATTGTACATTTAGACATGAAATGGATCTACCTCCCTTGCTACCACTTGAAAACCTCCTACTCGAAGACGGGCTCATTAGGGAGTCGGAATCTAATTCTACGGGTCTTACCACCCATGAAGAGACAACAAGCATGCAACCATTCCATCCCTAGAATGACATCAAAATCCACCAAGCCAACTCCAACAATTTACGAAGCAAGACCTAATGCAATACAAACCAAGCTCAACACCCATGAACCTTCTAGCAACAATATCCCAAACAAAAGTATAGACACCAAAGATCCACACAATAACTTGGGCACACATGATGCCCAACTAGCAACCAAAAGTAAAGATGAAAGAAATAGTGACACTCGGATCCATCAACATCAAAACCATCAACTTACCTTCCTTTGTATTTCTTATTGAGGTGGCATGATAAACTAGAATAACAAAGAACATTCGTTAGAGGGAAAAGACCTATATCACTTCTAAAGCATGATATAGACCATGAAGAAGGGAACCATTTCATAAAACATCTTATAGCCTCCTACTCATAGTTGTGGTGCACAACACAATTATGAATAAGTCTCTAATTGACACGGTGTGTTGGACTCCGAGGAACCTTCAACCTAGTGCTCTGATACCATCTTTGTCACAACCTAAGCCTAGGGCGTAGATGTGATCGGTGACTGGGGAACCCAATGGAACCCCAAACAAGCCTCATATCGTATCATCACACATCCTTAATAGTGGAAACAAGATAAATCAACATATGAAAGATAAACAAGGGAAATTGTGACTAAGGGGGAGAGAGACTTATATTTAAATAACTTGAATACCATAAGCGATAAAGCAAAATCATAATACATATCTTGTCCAACAATACCTTTAACATAGAACATAGCATGGGCCAACACAAGCAACCAGACTCACCCTCATAGTAAAAGTATACCAAAAAGCAAAGATAGTCTTTAATACATAGAAAAGGAGCATAGATATTGCCCTCGAACATGAGGACTCACCAACTAATTTGAATGTATACCACTAGCCACATGGAGGAGGATGATGACCAAATGGAGCTCCGGTTCCTACATGGTAACATCATGTAGGCATAGAGTATATATTAGTACGTTTGCATGTACTAAGTATGTAGGATGCAATGCAACAATAAATGGGCAACTTAGTCAAAATGCATAATCATAGGCAATGGATAGCATAATAATAATATGACATGTATGAATAGTGCTTGACGTAAAATCATACTTATATAGAACATAGTTCGTAAGTAGAAAGAGACCATCCTTTGGCAAAAGGGCTTACCACCTCCCATTCTAGGTGATTGAGGTATCAACCCCTCAATTTGGTTATTAACATACACCACCAACCTCTAAGGTTAATGAGGTATCAACCCTTCAATTTAGTTAATGAGGTATCAACCTTCAATTTGGTTAATAAGGTATCAACCCCTCAATTTGGTTAATGAGGTATCAAACCCTCAATATGGTTAATAAGGTATAAACCCCTCAATTTGGTTAATGAGGTATAAACCCCTCAATTTGGTTATGGTTAATTCAACACTATATAGAGAAGTACCATATAAATACTTTCCTTCTATCCTCAAATAATTCACATGCACTACCTCATAAGGGAACAAACAATCGTATCATCACCAGAACCACCATAAACCTATTAGAGTAGGGACTAGAGGTCTTACACATGAGACTTATAGGCATGACTGGCATACTAGTAAAACCAAAAGACACTATCCGAAATTCAAAATATCAAAAAGGGACAATCAATACCTCATCTATCACCAATGAAAATTCTATAAACAAACAACTTAGGTTCAACACCTACAATTCTCACAAGATGAAAAATGCAACCCCTTAGAGACTAATTGTACATTTAGATGTGAAATGGATCTACCTCCCTTGCTACCATTTGACAACCTCCTACTTGAAGACGAGATCATTAGGGAGTCAGAATCTAACTCTACGGGTCCTATCACCCATGAAGAGACAACAAGCATGCAACCATTCCATCCCTAGAATGACATCAAAATCCACAAGCCAACTCCAACAATTCACGAAGCAAGACCTAATGCTATACAAACCTAGATCAACACTCATGAACATTCTAGCAATAATATCCCAAACAAAAGTATAGACACCAACGATCCACACAATAACTCGGGCACACATGATGCCCAACTAGCAACAAAAAGTAATGATGAAAGAAATAGTGACACTCGGATCCATCAACATCAAAACCATCAACTTACCTTTCTTTGCCTTCCTTATTGAGGTGGCATGATAAACTAGAATAGCAAAGAACATTCGTTAGAGGGAAAAGACCTATCTCACTTCTAAAGCACGACATAGACCATGGAGAAGGGAACCATTTTCTAAAATGTCTCATAGCCTCCTACTCATAATTGTGGTGCACAACATAACCATGAATAAGGCTCTAATTGACACAGTGTGTTAAACTCTGAGGATCCTTTAATCTAGTGCTCTGATACAATCTTTATCACGATCTAAGCTTGGGGCGTAGATGTGACCAGTGAATGGGGAACCCTATGGAACCCAAATAAGTCTCATACCATATCATAACATATCCTTGGTCATGGAAGCAAGATAAATCAAAATATGAAAGATAAACAAGGGAAATTGGGACTAACAGAGAGAGAGACTTTTATTTAAATAGCATGAATAGCATAAGTTAGTAAAGCTCATGAATAATACATATCTTGTCCAACAGCACCTTTAACAAAGAACATAGCATTGGCCAACACAAGCAACCGGACTCACCCTCATAGTCAACGTATACCAAAAAGGAAAGATAGTCTTTAATATATAGCAAAAGAGCATTGATATTCCCCTTGAACATGAGGACTCACCAACTGGATTGAATGGATACCACTAGCCACATGGAGGAGGATGATGACCAAATGGAGCTCCGGTTCATATATGATACCATCATGTAGGCATAGAATATGCATTAGTACCTTTGTATGTACTAAATATGTAGGATGCAATGCAACAATAAATATGCAACTTAGTCAAAATGCATAATCATAGGCAATGATGGCATAATAACAATATGACATGTATGAATAGTGCTTGACATAAAATCATGCTTATATAGAACATAGTTCATAAGTAGAAAGAGACCATCCTTTGGCAAATGGGCTTACCACCTCCCATTCTAGGTGATTGAGGTATCAACCCCTCAATTTTGTTATTAACATACACCACCAACCTCTAAGGTTAATGAGGTATCAACCCTTCAATTTAGTTAATGAGGCATCAACCCCTCAATTTGGTTAATGAGATATCAACCCCCAAATTTTGTTAATGAGGTATCAACCCCTCAATTTGGTTAATGAGGTATCAACCCCTTAATAAGATTAGTAAGGTATCAACCCATCAATATGGTTAATGAGGTATCAACCCATCAATTTGGCTTTGGTCAATTCAACACTACATAGAGAAAAACCATATACATACTTTCCTTCTATCTTCATTATAACATCATATACATACTCTTCTTTCATCATCATGCATATGTTTCATGAAATCAACACATATTCATCCTTCTTTCATCATCACAGAGTCATTCATAATATAAGACAGACATTAGACCTTTAATTCCTCAAGAAACCCTAGCCAGACATTTTTTCAAACACTTGGCGGGTGTGTAGTGTTAGTGTAAAACTATGCAAATCAAGAGTGAAATCATGCAAGAAAATGCATTATAAAACCATCAATCAACACATTGCAACACCCTCAACAATATACATCAAAACCCCTTATCAAATCCAACATTAGATCCAAGATTTATAACTCAAAATATTCTAAAACAACCATAGTTTCATAAATCCCAAATCACCGTGCAGTAAATTTCTTAATATACAAAACTCATATGTAAAATCAACTTTAAATCATGCAATTTAAGTAGAAAATAGAATTGGGCACCATAGGTGGAAGGACCCAATAGTGGAAACCCACATACCTTGACTTAGGAGAATTTCTTTTTGAGGACTTTAATGGAGACTTGAAGCTTGAGTGAAATTCTTGATGAACTCCTTAAGATTGGTCTTAAGCTTTTGGACTTAAATTTTGTGTGAAATATGTGCCTAAGTGTTTGAGTGAGTATTAGAGAATGCTTAGGATGATATGAGGTTGACATAAGGCTATGTATATGTATTTTGCAAGTATGGGAACCCTTAGGCCCAAGACCTAAAAGTCTTGGACCAAAGTCAAGAGAAAACAAGACCAAAACAGACTACTCACTAGAATTGCATTTTTTGCAAAAACGAGTTCTATGAAAATGGGCATAACTGCTTCATCTGATCTCAAAATAAGGTGAAACCAAGTGCGTTGGAAAGCTAATTGAAAGTGATTAAATTTGATAGCATGGGCCACCCAGTTCTTTGTTATCTAAGAGATATGTCCCTTCAAAGTTGACCCTCCTAAATCACATTTTTCCAATTCAGATTTTGATACGGTTGCTTTAAAATTTGGGTTAGACCTATTTCCCACTCAATTTGACCCTCCAATAAGAATAGAAGTCAGGTTTTCAAAATAACAAATGGACTTTTAAATATATGAAAATTACGATTTCGGACACTTTCAATGCACTTTTTCGGGCACTTTTTGGGGTTGTTTTAGTCGCCTAAGCTACACCTCCTTTTTTAGGTAAAAACGGTCATTGTCAAGATATATAACCTAACCAAGGTTAAGGTTGAACCCACAGGGAATATGGCAGTTTTAGAAGAATTCAATGCAATTTGGGTTGATTAACCAACTTATCTCCCCAAAGGAAGGGGGGTTCATGATAATTGTGAAAAGTAATTCTAAGCTAAAACAAGTGTTAAACCAATATGAAGAGGAACTAAGGTATTGTGTTTTCCATGATTTGCTAACTCAATATTACCAGATAATTGTATTCTTTTCCAGTATGTAGCATACAGAACGACAAGTTAAGTTCATCAAACCCTTTGGCCCAGGCAAGAGGGAATTTCGCTATTTGATTTGGTCCATCCCTGTAGTGTGATATTAATAACCATTACCTATTATTCCAGTACAATCTCTCCTTGGCCCAGTTTGATTGATTAGACGAGAAACATTAATTGAATCCTGTTAATTAATCTCTTTCCCTTTTCATTACTACCTTGATCTAGCCAGTAACAGTAGGCGGGTTCTAATGTTGGCCACCATTAGAAAACATTCAATACAAAGAGAATTAATTAATATATGCATGTAAACTTTTCAAGAATTACAAATTTAAATAACATAATTGAGCACTTACACAAATTAATTAAGTATAAGAAATTCAAACTCTTCAATGAGAATCATAAGATTGAAATTGAAAGATGAAATAAAGTTTTGCAAGTATTTCTCAATCTCTATCACATTTCTCTATTAGTTCTCTATTGTTCCCTTATGAAATATAACCTAAAAAACCCAATTATAGTGTGTAAAATACAAAATTAAAATCAAATAGGATAACTGGGTCAGCAAGCTCTACGAAGGTCACTACAGGATGCATAACAGTTTACAACCCGTAAATAGAATTTCGTGGACTGCTACTTCAATTCTAGTGCTGGCTTTTACAATACCCCTCTACGGCCTGTAGGGGGTTTCGTCTGATGGATTTTTAGCAAATCCTCACCTTCTGATCTTCAGGAAGGACATCAAGTCTACGACTTGTAAAGACTTCTACGACCCATTGCATGTTCATAGACTTAACTTCATAAATACACCCCTCACTAGAATTATACACAAAACCTGTTTTATGGCTCATGGAATCCTCTACGGCCTGTAAAGTGTCTCGTGGAACTTTAACTTCAGCAACTTCTGCACACTTTGCCCAAAAATTCTGCCAACCCTAAAATCTTGCAAAAAAAACATACAAACAAAATAAACCTACTAACATCACATTGAGAACACACAAAATTCCAAGTTTAAAGCATCAAAAGTGCTGTATTTTTACAAAACATCAGTGTCTTCCAAAAATTTTTAGTGTATCTACTCCAATTGGTGATACTTTTATAGCTTAGAGGGTCTATAGAGATTGTTCTATGCCAATCAAACATACATATACCATGGCTATCTAGTTGAGCTAACCGAGATGCACCCAGTCTCTCTTATCTAAAACTTGATGTTTGATGTTATCCATTAGAGAGAAGCTTATTTTTCTAAAAGTTTAATATTACCACCTAAGAGTGTGATTTGAGGTCTTGTAAATCATAAGTAGAGTTGTCATCCCAGAGCTAGAAGGATGGCAATAGAGAGGAGGAGACCAGATAGTAAGAGTGGTGGTTGATTGAGGCTTGTTACTAGAGTTAACTTTTCCATTAGGTAAGTAATGTGATGATGATTTGACACC
>JAABOM020007949.1:0-19920 GCA_011800125.2 Solanum clarkiae | reverse complement strand
CTTTATATGGCAATTTCCAGAGTATTACTTATCCGATTTGAGTGATTCAAAATGCTACATGAGCTGAATATTTGCAAGGAATGTCATGGTGAAGTTAGATTCAGGATTATACGTGTATTTCAAGGTAATTCTCTACTTTTTTTATGATATATTGTGAATAAGTGAAAACTTTACATTGCAATATCTTGATTATTTCTCAACAGGAATAAGTGAAATTGGAGCCTAAATTGCTCTATGTTCCAAGCAGAATGCTGTGTTATACTGGTTGTTCATTGATTTTGCCTGGTTTTTGAGAAATCTGACTAAGAAAGTTTTGCAAAGAATGTTTTCCCGGTAAAGTTTTTAACTTCATTTTTGGGCTTTTTCGGTCTTCTGAGGTCCACTTGGGTCCATACTAGCTATGGACTCAGGATGATATACGGATCACTGAATAGGCATTGGTTTGGCATTTCAGGGGTGTTCCTTAATTTTCTCCATGTTAGTCATGATTGATGTAATTTTACTCGTTTCTTGAGATTTTACAACCAAATCAACTGTAATAATCTTATGACTTATGTTTTGATAGTTGAGCAGTATCCGGATGCAATTAAAAGGAGAAACACTTGGATGGATTGACTTAGAGTGAGAGATATCAAATGCCCAAGTAGGCTTGGCTTACTCTAAACCCTATACTGAGCTAAATGTTTGTATATTTGAGTTGTAATAAGTAGAATTGTATTGTTTATTGATTGACTTATGGATTATATATTGTATATGGATGGATGAGATCTATGTGTATGTTGTGTGTGTCTGTGTACATATATATATAATGTTATGAGACGGTAGTTATTGTATGAAGGTTGTGTGGGTTGTAGCTACTATATTACCTGAGTTTTTATGTTATATGACTATAAAAGGGCTTGAAAGGTGTTGACTAGAGCAATGAACATCTAATAGATATGTACACTAAGCTTGACTCTCGCTTATATGTGTGTATGGTTTTAGGCTACCAGAATATACTAGCTACTAAATTTGACCTGTAAATACATGCTACCCTATGTGCTAAATCTAGTATTTATATTCTGTTGGTATGTATACGTATGATGTTTGTTGTGGTTATCTATATCTTTTCTGAGAACTTCAAGTAGAATTTCCTGATTAAACATGATTCTATGTAACCTAGTGGTTTATATGATCCTGTATACTGCTGTTATCTGTTATGTACTCGTGGCACTAGTTAGTGACTGGAGAGACACACCAGGTTCTGGGATATGCGTAGAGCACCCCTAAGGGAGGCTTGCATTCTGTGATGTGAGAGATGTTAGTACTGAACTAGTAGTTGGTTAGAGATAAGAGTGTGACCCTTTTAGCTAGGTACAGGCTATATCCTATGTGCTTCCTGGATTTATCTATGATGAAACACTAGCTATGTAGGTTAGGCATATGAACTAGCATCTTATTTAATGAAGGGCAGATTATCTGTAGGCAAGCACATGGTTTCCTTGTGTGAAATGCTTGATAACAACTGGGCTTCAATATGATTTTGGGTAGGTGACATCCTTCCATTTATCTAGTCTCTGGGAATTTAGTTAGATTATACCAACGTTGCTTATGAGTTGTTTTACACAGAGAAGAGGCCTGGGAATGGCTGAATATGTGCTAGTGTCTTGAGACAAGCATGTGTTTTGACTTGACTCATACTTGTATGAATATATTTAGCCTATTGCTACCGAGATATGATGACCAAGAGACTTTGCATTGATTATATATTGTGTTGTGGCCTGATTCTGGTATATATACGATCTGATGATTGTGGGACCACTTGTTGATTCTTGTTGTATTGTGACTTGATTATTGGCATGCTATGTTTCTATTAGGCCTATTTGTTGTGGACACTCATGATATCCCTGTTATTACTGTATGTTTGTTTCCATTATCTACTGTTGGCTAGAGTATAGCATGTTTTCCTATTGGGCCTGATTCTATCCTGATTATTGAAATTTCTTCTCCTGTGTATTGTTGTTATAGCTAGGTTTGGTTTCTGCTTACATGATATTGGGGGTGAGTTGTCATTATCCATGGGATGGTAGTAGTATATATTGTGTGGGATACCTAGTTGAGAATGTTATTGCCTATATTGACTCTGGGCACGTCATGACCTAGGGAATTCTGGATTCAGATATACTAGTTGAGTGAGTTATTGGTTGATTGATACCTCACGTCTTACGATCACTCTTCCCATTGTTGTTCGAGCACCAACGCCCATGTCTAAGTATCCATGTTCACAATTTATGAACCCCGTGTCCTAAATTTCAGTGGTTGCGCTAGAGCGTCAGGCTTTGAGTGTCGATCCCTAGGACCGATCACCTTTCAAAGGTTTGGATCCAGGACCTTATTGATTCCATTTTAGGGGCAGGGCACCGTACTAGATATTCAGAGCTGAGAAACACTGTTTATGGCAGGGGATTTTTTTCTCCCACTAGGGTTATGTCCTACCATTATGTTTATGGTCCGACCAATTAGCCCTAGCTGACTACATGATCAGAGACCAGGTCAAAAGAATTAGGGATTAGAGTCCCTGGGTGATCTTAGGAGTTCGATTCCCCGTGTGATACTATTTTTGAATAAGTCGATGAACTAGTCATTGCTGTGATACTAGGGGTCGAGGGCTGATCGTTACCTTTGGATCCACTCATTTTTCACACCCTGATTGTACATGGGTGTTCTGGGCTTATGAGAGCTCAGGGGGTATTCAAACTTAGGTACTGAGGCCTTACACTCACGTATAGCTGGGCTCAATGATGGTTCTATGGGATTTGATGATGGTCCTAAGGGAATATGTAATGATCGATTGTTTCTATATTGTGTACAGGTGTACTTCTGGGCTTATGGGGGCAAGTTGGCGTACATGCATAGACATTATGGCTTTGCACCCACATATCGATGTGTTGTCAACATACAACACTTTTGATACTTAAAACTTAGAATTTTATGTGTCTCAATGTAATGTTAGTGGGTTTTTATGTGTTTTTGTGTTTTATTTGTAGCATTCCAGGGTTGGCCTCGATTTTGGAAAGAAAATGCAGAAGTTGCTATTTTTGGTGATATATAAGACCCTTTACGGGTTGTAGTGCATTCTATGGGCCGTGAAGAAGGTTTTGTGGACAATTTCAGTGAAGGGCTAATTTTCTCTGAAGTTTTTTCTACGAATATGCAGATGATCGTGGATTCCTTTATGAGTTGTTGATCATGTTTCATGCCCTAAGGATCAGAGAAGGAGCACTTTCTGAATATTTATCAAATGAAACCCCCTAGGGCCGTAGGAAACTATACGGGTCGTAGAGGGGTATCGTAGATCACAAGTCATGTTTTGTAGCAACAATGTACAAGAGCCCAATTATGGGTCGTGGAACACAAAATGACCCATAAAGCTATTCGTGAGGCGTGCCGAATCAGTCATCCTATTTTATTTAGGACTTGTATTTTCAATATTATAAATAGGTTTTTAGGTTTTTTTCATATGGTTTTGGAGAGTTGAGCAGTTTGAGAGAAAAATAGTGAGATTAAGTAGAGAAAACATTGGAGAGTTTTGAGAAACAATTGTACTTTGATTTGATTTTATAATCATATGATTCTCATAGAAGCTTAGATTTGCTTGCGTTCAATTCAATTGTGTAAGTGCTTTATTATGCTATTCCAATTCATAAGTCTTGTATCTACACAAATCATGAGTATCTAAATCCACAACTAGGGTTGTGGGAAGAATGAAGAACTAAAAAGGTAAAATCGAATAATTCATAATTCTTAGAAAGTGTTCATGAATGTATTAATTAACTCTGTTCATTTGTGTGTTTTCTAGTGGTGGCCAACGTTAGAACCCGCCTAGTGTTACTGATTGGATCAAGGTAGAAATGAATAGGAAAAGAGATTAATTAATAGGATTTGATTGATGTGTTCTTGTCTAATCAACCAAACTGGGCCAAGGGAAGGTTGCACCGGGATTAATAGGTAAGGGTTAGTAATGCATACTGCGGAGATAGGCCAAGTCACATAGTGAAATTCGACTCTCGCCAGGACCAATGGGCTTGGCGAACTTAACTTACCATCCTATATGCTACACACTAGAAATGAATAAGGTTATCCGATAATACTAAGTTAGGAAATCGTGGGGAACACAATACCCTAGTTCCTCTCCATATTGATTAAACTCTTATGTTAGTTAGCTTTACTTTTCTACTTGTTATTGCAAACACCTCCACTGCCTTTGGGGAGGTAAGTTAGTTAATCACTCGAATTACATTAATTAAATTCTCCTAAGTTTATGTATTCCCTATGGGTTCGACCTTAACCTTGTTTAGGTTCTATTTCTTGACAACGACTGCTTTCTCCTTAAAAAGGAGGTATAACTAGCGTGATATCAAGATTTTTGTGCCGTTGCAGGGGAATATGAATACACTTGGTTAATTCAAGTGATTTGGGTACATCTTTACCTAATTTTACATTTTTTGTTGGTTTTGTTCTTTTTCACAATATAAGTATAGTACATACCCAACATGCGAAGTTGAGGCAGACCCTTGACTCCGTTTGACCCGAGATTCGTAGAACGTTGAGAAGAATGGCCAAAAGTAACACCAATAATGTGGCTAATGCAGGTCTGAACAGGAATGAGAATGAGAATGCTGACTACGGAAACCCATCTCCTCTTGAGGATATTGCTCCACAGCCATAGGATTTCAATGCAAACGTTTATCAGTGGAATCAATATAGGATGAATCCTATGTCCATAGAGGTGACTAGAGCTATTATGTTGCCATTACTAACGGCTAACACAAAGTTGATTGTTTTGAGTGGGTTGCTTCAGATGCTGCAGAACAGTGGGTTGTTCGCGGGCTTACCATCAGAGGATCCTTATAGCCATCTACACAACGTTGCATTCGTCTACAAGAGTGTGATGGAAACACAAAATCTGTCTATGGATACTATGGGATATCATGTCTTCCTATTGTCACATACAGAAAATGCAACACTATGGCTATCTGAGCTCCCATAGAGTTCAATCACCAATTAGGCTGAATTATAGAAGGTCATTTTGGAAAGGTACTTTCTGAGATCGAAGAAGCTCAAGTTGAAAGAGCAGATCAACAACTTTGAGCAACTTCCAAGTGATTCGATCAGTACTATATGGGAGCAGTTTACTAAGTGCTTAAGAAGTGTCCCGAACCACAAGGTTGTTGATGATGCCTTGGTGGAGATCTTCTACTCTGTCCTTGAAGAAAATAGTCAGGCTCGTGCTGATACCATTATCGAGGGCATGTTCTTAGATCAACCATTTGCAAAGATTACATAAAGAATGGAGAGAGTGGTCAAGACCAATCGTGCAAGGAGGAAAAGAGGCAGAGCATCTGCCAAAAGTTCTTGTATTGTCAGTATTGTTTCAGAGCTAGCTTAGATAAATGAAGAAATTATGTAAGAGCTTGCCCAAATCCATACAGGCATGGAGGTGATGATGAAGCAGAATTAGGAGTGTTTTAATGTAGTGGTTCATCATCCTACACGTGCACCCATGTATGATTATCCCTACTATGAGAAGGACATTTGTTTTATAGCTGATTAGATGGGGGCTTTCCCGACCAATGACTAAGGTTCTAATCATAACTATTGGGGCTAAGGTCAAGGAAATCAACGTCAAAACTTCAATTGTGATGGAGTTCTCAAAGAAAAACACAGAGGATACTATGAGCAGTATCAAGGCCAAGACAGAGATGCAGATTGGGGCTATAGAGATGGTTAATGAAATGGCCCATATGTGCCACCACGCAATTGCGACACAGGTGTTAGTAGTTCTAGAGTTGAGGAGATATTTGACCGCTTGTTACAGGAAGTTGGGACATAGAATTAGACTTTGAGGTGGATAAAATCTAAAATCTCCAGCATTAACTAGAAAATTTAGTCTCATTCGGTTTCCATTAAAAGTCCTGAGCAACAGTTTGGTCAGGTGTCGACTCAACTAAACCAGTGCCAGAGGGGCACCCTACTAAGCAACATAGTTTGAAATCCTAAGAATGAAGGGCAATGCACGGCACTGACTACTTATGGTGGTAACAAAACCATTGATCCTCCTTTGCCAGTTGATGAGGATGATGTTCGATATGAGACAGTTATGAACAATGATGCAGATACAGAAGATGATTTTGGCCAGGATATGTCGAGTGAAGTTGCTGATGTGTACAGTAGTTGAGTCCCATTCCTAGGATTCCTCCTCCCTTCCCTCAAAGAATTAAAAAGAGGGATGGGGAAGGCAAGTTCAAGAACTATCTCTCCATGTTAAAAAATATCTCTATCAACATCCCTCTCATCAAGGCATTGGAGAAGATCCCAAGGTATGCAAAGTACATGCAGGACCTGATTAAAAAGAAGCACACTATGAGTTAGGAGCTCTCCTAATATCTTTAACATTGCAGTCTAATTGCTACGAGGTCCTTTGCCCAAAAGTGAGAAGATCCCGATGCTTTTACTATACCCTTCACCATTAGAGATATGGAGTTCGCAAGGTTATTATGTAATCTAGGTGTCAGCATTAATTTGATGCCCCTTGCAATCTTCAAGAAGCTAGGATTGGGAGCTCCTACTCCGATGAGCATGTGGTTATTAATTGTTGACCACACGGTGAAGAAGCCTACAGGGATACTGTATATTGTGCTTGTAAAGGTCGATAAGTTCATATTCCTTGCATACTTTGTGATCCTAGAATGTGAAGTCAACTTTGATCTCCCAATAATCTTGGGAAGACCATTCCTAGTGACTGCATATGGAAGTAGGTCCACTAAGGTTTAGATAGAATGATGAAGAAGTGGTCTTCGATATCTGTCAGCCTATGAAAAGGCCAGATGATTTGAAGAATGAATTCTAGGCAATTGGTGAAGTCTGAGTAACCAAGTTGTCCAAGTCATGCCATAACAATGGATCAGGCACTACTTGGGAGGAAACCAAGACTTTTGATGTAATAGTTGTAGTGGTAGCTTTATTTTCACTTTTGAACTCATAGATAGTTTATTTTCTTGTATTTTGGCTACAATTTTGGACAAAAGGATGGTTTTATATAGGGTAACTGTGTGCTCTATGAAGAATGTGCAAGTACATGGTTAAATTAGCCACTCTTAGCTGAGAAGGGCATCAAGAAGTGCCTCTACGACTGGTTTTATGGCCATAAATCATTCTATGGCCTATACACCATCTTGTAGACACTTCTTGTAACCAAAACGTTGTGCACTCAAGTCCACGAGAGAACTTTACGATCCGTAGACAAAACTATGCATCATGAATGGGGCTCGTGGATCCCATGTAAGTTTTCTGAATTATTTACTAAGTGTTGGGGTCTCTATGACTAACTCTACGAGTCAAACTTCATTTGATGACTCGTAGACTAGTCCGTGAAACCCAATCCTAAAAACTAGTGTTTGGATGTTATAAAAAACCACAATTCACGACTCTTAAAATATTCTATGGCCCGTAATCGAGGTTTCATAGAGTCCAGGCCCATCGATTTTTAATTGACCCAGTCAACCTGTAAATATTGGGGTCAAAATATTTTGATCACATGTAAGCACCAAATTACGAAAACAACCTGAACAAACCCCACCTCAAAACTTCCTACCACCGAAACCAACAATCCCTCCATTTTTCGACAAGATTTTTCGGCAACCTAGGGTTTTTAGTGTCTCATAACCTCCTTCATCTTCTATAATTTAATAACACAATGTGGTAAGTTTTTCAATTAATCCAATGCCATTAATTTTCCTATATTTGTATGGTTAAATTAAAAATTATGTTGGGAATGACTATGATGAACAAAAACCCAAGTGTGAAAATTGACATGTGTACAATTGAATTGTGGTTTCCCATTTTTGAATATGTGTTTAGAACATGAATTTGGTATAGTTTTCTTTCCTCATCTTTGATTGATGTATCTGTGTTACCCATGTAATCACTCACTATCTAATTGAATTGACTGTATGTGCGTTATTCGGTGTGTGATGATGTAGGTGCAAGTGAATTGATGTGAATTCATTAGTACGGAGTCAGAAGGGATGGGAAGCATGCTCAATAATCATGGTGGGGTGTTGGTAGTTATGTTGAAAAACATGTGGGTATCCACTTAGTGCTTTGATGCTCATAGAATAGGTTGAAATAAGTCATATGAGGTCCATTTTAATGGACATGGAAACTGAGGTGACTGTATTTTGTGGTTTATGAGTGCCTTTTATGACCTCTGGAACACACCATGAGTCGTAATTGCCCATCGTACAAGATTCCAAAAACTTGAAGTTTTGAAGTATCCATTAGACGAGACTTCTACGAGTCATAGAAAACATTAAGGCTCTTAGAAAGGTCTCGTGGATCCCTGCTTGAAACAAATTACGACACTGGAAACCTCTATGACTCATAGAACATTCTACGAGTCATACGTAGCCTCAAAGACAATTCTAGTAAATAAAAATTTTGTGACCACAGTTTTGCGAGAGCCTTCTACGGGTCGTAGTTTCCACTACGGCTCGTAAATGAAATGACCCAAAATAAGGCATAGACGTGATACGGCGAATGGGGAGCCCGAAGGGTCCCCAAATAAGCCTTTAAACCTGTCATTACACATTATTGATCGCGGAAGCATGTAAAGGACATAAAAAGTAGAAATAGGACAATGAGACTAGGGGGAAAGCTTGCAAGACATCATAATCAAGAGATAAAAGAGTCAAGGCTCATATCATAAATACATAGCATCTCCAACAACACCTTTATTACATAGACAAGAGCGGAGGCCAAGGCAAAGAAATTGAGCTTACCCTCATAGTCAGCATAAGTAAATATGAAGAGTGTCTCGATACATATAAGAGAAACATAGACCAACGTCCTCGGAATAGAGGACAAACCAACTAGCTTGAATGATACTGATATAGCCACGTGGAGGAGGAGGATGATCAACTTGAGCTTCGGCACCAACATGGTGATATCACGTTAACAAGAGTATACGTTAGTGCATTTGAATGTATAGAGTATGTAGGATGTAATGCAACAAGAGATAGGCATCATAATCAAAATGCATAACAATACGTAATAGGCATAATATAACAATATGATATGTATGATCAATGTTTAAGTAAAACATACTTAAGTAACTCAAGCTCACATAGGATATCATATGTGTAGAAGAGACCAAACTAGAGTTCCAACGTACAAACCCTTTGGTAGGTTAATGATGATAGCACCCATCACCCTAGAGTGTGAGGTACAAACCCCTCATCAAGATTAGTGATGATAACACCCATTACCCTAGTGGTTGAGATGTTAACTCCTCAACTAGGTTATCCAGGCTCTAGTCCCCCTGGATCGGGCATAGTCTACGGCAACACATTATGTAAGATTCATCATATACATAACCTCATTTCATATCATATAGTCATTCATATCATATCTCGTACTTTGGACTTTCAATTCCTCAAGAAACCATAACCGGACATTATATCAAACACTTGGCAGGTGTGTTGAGTAGGTATAAAACCATACAATTTAGATATGAAATCATGCAAGAAAATCTATTCCAAAACCATTAATCAATACCTTGCAACAAATTGAAGAAATATACATCAAAACCCCTCATCAAATCTTAAAATAGATCCAACATTTAGAACTTAAAACATGTGAACACAACCATACTTTCATGAAATCAAATAACTATGCAATAAATTTCTCAATATACAAACCCACATGTAAAATCAACTTTAAATCATGCAATTTAAGTAGAAAAGAGGATTGGGTACCATGGGTGAAAGGACCAAATTGTTGGAACCCACATACCTTGACTTGGGAGAATTTCTTGAAAAGGACTTTAATGGAGACTTGAAGCTTGAGTGAAATCCTTTATGAAATCCTTAAGATTGGTCTTGAGTTTTGAGACTTGAATTTAGGGTGAAATATGAGTCGAAGTATTTGAGTGAGTATTTGGGAATGTTTTGGGTGATATGAGGGTAAAGTAGGGCTAAGTATAGGTATTTTAATGTGTGGAAACCCTTAGGCCCAAGACTTAAAAGTCTTGGATCGAATATAAAAAAATCAAGACCATTTTAATAGAGGTGCACGTCTCCCAGGGTACGCGAAAATCATTCTGGAATTTGGATTTCTACACAAACGAGTTCTACGTAAATGGGCATAAATCCTTCATCCAAACTCAAAATGAGGTGAAACCAAGTGCTTGGAAAAGCTAATTCATAAGAGGTTTAACTCGGTTGGTCATGGGCTACCCAGTTCTTTGTGTGCTAATAGATATTCCTCTTTAAATTTGACCTTCCTAAATCATGTTTTTGCGATTTTTGGATTATGATACGGTTGCCCTAACATTCGGGTTAGACACATTTCTCACTCAATTCGACCCCCTGAACATGAAAATGAAGTTGAATTTTTGAAATAACGAAAGGATTTTTAGATATATGGAAATTACGATCCCAGGCACTTCCGAGACACATTTTCGGGCACTTTTGGGGTCGTTTCAATATCTCTCCTTTGAGAACATTCGCTCCTGAATGTAAAAGAGACGTACAAGACAAGAGTGATCATGAACAAATCAGCCCCAACAAGAATACAACATTACATTTAAAACACCCTTTTCAAAATCTCAACATAAGTATAAAATCACCATAAACTTGCCAACTTAAACATGAATGCATACAAATGACATAGGGGCCGAAACATAGCACTTGGAATCAAATGAAGGACTTTGTTGCTAACTTAGGATTCATTATAGTGAATGAGGTATGAATATCCCTCCCATAAGACAGCTTCGGCTTCCTTCGAGACACCTTTGACTTGATGACCTTTCAAGAGGGCCTTAAGGAATACCTTATCCTCATTAATCAACTTCTCCACTCATCCATCCAACACCTCTACTGGGACCTTCCACTAAGCCTGCTTGCCCTTCATATCAGCCACAAATTCAAAGAGTGCTATAGCAGTAGAGTCACCAATACATTCCATCCACTTCTAAGCGTGAAGAACCGGATGAACCATATATACATCCATAGGCAATCCCCAAACTTATGCAACCTTACCAACTTCTTTCTTCATCCTATAAGGACTCACAACCATAACTCACTTGTCAACCTTAACCACACCTATTCCACTTGTTGCCACGAACTATCAACTCCCCTTTGGGATACCACCTCCACTCTACTATCTTTCCACCCAAAACTTCCAACTTTAATAAGGCGGAATCGAGGCCTTGCTTAATCTAGACCTCTTAACCAAAGAAGATTTGGAACTATTAAGAATGCTACACCACCATGCTCAACTTT
Organism: Solanum clarkiae; assembly: GCA_011800125.2. Classification (NCBI taxonomy): domain Eukaryota; kingdom Viridiplantae; phylum Streptophyta; class Magnoliopsida; order Solanales; family Solanaceae; genus Solanum; species Solanum clarkiae. Next base: position 8,599 of record JAABOM020007949.1, on the reverse strand, counting down.
CCTCAACCTAGCTTCCAATCAAACCAACTGATGGGCCCCACTAATCTCCTCCTTGCCACCATCAATAACAAATGTTAGGCTACCTAGAGCACCGACTGCAACATTAGCCTTATCGGTGAAAACTAATGCACACTCATTTCATAATCCTTAAAGAATTCTAACCAACTTCTTGCTATCCACAATGCACACCTATCATATTTAGGAAATAATCTCTCATCCTCCAAAACTTGAAACACTACCCCCAAATAATTCACAAGCTCTAAACAAATCCATACCTCATCATTAGAGACCACCACAAACATATCACAGGTGGGGTTTTAAGACCCTATTCAAGAGACCCACAAACACTACCGATGCATAAGCTAACTAAATGACTCCACCAATATTCAAAATACCCACTTCTAGTCTGAAAGACATTTAGGGATATCAACTACCTTCATCCTTACTTTGGGACAAAACCCGATCCAACGATCAATTCTAGAGAAGTGACTAACCCATTGTAGTTGACCAAATAGTTCGACCATTCCTAACCATCACATCTTAAGATTATGGGTGCTACGCTCATCGAAAGCATACCATGCAAGTGGCCTAAACATCCCAAGGCCTCCAACACCTCAAAGTAAATCCAACCAAGATCACAAGACAAGACTTTATGCCACGATAACATGGGTCAACACTTATAAACCCTTACTAGCCACAATAGACCATAAAACCATCTGGGACACCCACCCATACAGGAATCCTACTAGAACCAAGAAGTAACACAAGGAATAGCAACCCCCGAACCTATCAAATCGCCCTACTTAAATGTCGATCACAACATTGGCCTCACTTAGGGTCAAATAAGTCATAGGATAAACAATAGAAGAGGACCTACTCACAAGCTCCAAAAATGGCCCGCTAAATTGAAGAAGCTCCTAATACCTAAGGATCTTAAGGTCTAGCCTAACATTTAACCACCTTTGTCTTACTAGGGCCCAGCTTAATGCCATCATCGGACACCACACAACCTAGTAAGGAAACTTCCTACAACCAACACTCTTGTTCCTCCTATTTATCACCTAAGTTCATTCTTTGAACATGTAGTACTACCCTCAAATGACTCACATGTACTACCTCATTAGGGAATGAACCATCATATCATCACCAAAACCACCATAAGCTTTTTAGAGTAGGGGCTAAAGGATCTTTTTCATGAAACTTGTAAGCATAACCCGTGTACTAGTCAAACCAAAAGCCACAACCCTAAAACCAAAATATCGGAAAGGACATTCAAGGCCTCACCTACCACTAACAACAACTCTATAAACATAACAACTTAGGTTCAATAGCTCCAATTCTCACAACATGATAAATGCAACCCCTTAGAGACCAATTGTATCTTATGACAAGAAATGGACCTACCTCCCTTGCTACCATTAGACAACCTCTCACTCAAAGACGGACTTATTATGGATTAGATATCTAACTCTATGGGTCCTACTACCCATGAAGACACAACATGCATGCAACCATTCAATCACTATCATGACACCATAATCCACCATGCCAACTCCAACAAGCCATAAAGCAAGGCCTAATGCAATACAAACCCGGATCAACACCTATGGACCTTCTAGAAACATTGTACGCAACAAAAAGGATAGAAACCAAAGGTCCTCATAACAACTTCGACACAAAAGAAGCCCCACTAGCAACCAAAAATAATAGAGAAGAAATAGTGGCACACAAGGCCTAACAATGCATGCATCAAAAAGCCAAGGAAACTTCAACTTAGCATAATAGCATCGGGCACCTCATCCCCTCCTTGAGCTACTTGATCAAAACAACCACCATGTTTTCTTCCACACCCTTAACACTTGGGATCATTCATCCCACCGTCACCTCTTTTACGCTTATGAGGACATTCCTTCCTCTTATGCCCCTCCTCACCACAGTGGAAACAAGCATTAGTGCCTTTCAATCATGGGCCTCTATGAATCTTACCACATGTTGAGCACATAACATCATCACTATCCTTGGGACTTTGGATCTTACCCACATTACGAGCCATCTTGGCCATACTACCTCCCTTCTCACCACTAGAAGTCTCGGGAGCACCCACTTGTTGACTGAATTGAGTTGCCAATTTGGCCAGCGAAATAGCAACTTCCTATAGAGCATTGTGAGTCTCCATGTTCATCGAAGAACCATCCTATGTAGATTGAGACATACCCTGAAATGTAATAGTTAGGGGTTAGCAATAATCCCTAGGGGTCCTACTTTATCGCATGACTTAGATCATGAAGAAGTGAAATATTTCCTAGAACGTCTCATAGCCTCCTAATCATAGTTGTGGTGAACAACAGTACCATGAATAAGACTATAATCGACACGGTGTGTTAGACTCTGAGGATCTAACAACCTAGTGCTCTGATACCAAGTTTGTCACAACCCAAGATAGGCCCAGACGTGACACGACAAATGGAGAGCACGAAGGGTCCCCAAATAAGGCTCTTAACTTTTCATTGCATATCATTGGTCGCGGAAGCATGTAAAGGACATAATGAATATAAATAGGACAATGGTACTAAGGGGAAAACTTGCAAGACATCATAATCAAGAGATAAAAAAGTCAAGGCTCATATCATAGATACATAGTATATCCAACAATACCTCTACTACATAGATAAAAGCGAGGTCCAAGGAAAAAAAACTCGGTTCGCCATCATAGTCAAAGTAAATAACAAAGAGTATCTCAATACATATAAGAGAAACATAGACCAACATCCTCAGAATGTAGGACTCACAAACTAGCTTGAATGATACCGAACTAGCCACGTGGAGTAGGAGGATGATCAACTTCATCTTTAGTCACTACATGGTGATATCATGTAGGCAAGAGTATAAGTTAGTACATTTGAATGTACTAAGTATGTCGGATGTAATGCAACAAGAGATAGGCATCAAAATCAAAATGTATAACAATAGGCAATAGGCATATTATAACAATATGACATGTATGATCAATGCATAATCACAACATGCTTAAGTAACTCATGCTCATATAGGATATCATATGTGTAGAAGAGACCATACTAGAGTTCCAAAGTCTAAACCCCTTGGTAGCTTAGTGATGATAACACCTATCACCCTAGTGGTGTGAGGTACAAGCCCCTCATCAAGGTTAGTGATGATAGCACCCATGACCATAGTGTGTGAGGTACAAACCCCTCATCAAGGTTAGTGATGTTAGAACCCATCGCCCTAGTGGTTGAGATGTTAACCATTCAACTAGGTTACTCGAGCTCTTAGTCCCCCCGAATCGGGCATGGTCTATTGCAATACTTTATATAGGATTCATCATATACATAACCTCATTTCATCATCATATAGTCATTCATATCATATCTCGCACTTTGGACTTTCAATTCCTCAAGAAACCATAACCGGACATCTTATCAAACACTTGGCAGGTGTGTTGTAGGGGTATATAACCATACAATTTAGAGATGAAATCATGCACGAAAATCCATTCCAAAACCATCAGTCAATACCTTGCAACAACCTGAAGAAATATACATCAAAATCCCTCATCAAATCTTACAATAGATCCTAGATTTAGAGCTTAAAACACGCTAAAACAACCATACGTTCATGAACTCAAATAACTGTGCAATAAATTTCTCAATATACAAACCTACATGTAAAATCAACTTTAAATCATGCAATTTAAGAAGAAAAGAGGATTGGGCACCATGGGTGAAAGGTCCCAATGGTTGGAACCCACATACCTTGACTTGGGAGAATTTCTTAAAGAGGACTTTAATGGAGACTTGAAGCTTGAGTGAAATCCTTAAGATTGGAGTTGAGTTTTGAGACTTGAATTTAGGGTGAAATATCAGTCTAAGTGTTTGAGTGAGTATTGGAGAATGATTTGGGTGATATTAGGGTGAAATCAGGCTAAGTATAGGTATTCTCAAGTGTGGGAACCCTTTGGCCCAAGTCTTAAAAGTCTTGGACTGAATATAGAAAAAATAGGGATTGTTATAATATAGGTTCATGTCGCCCAGGGAACGCGGAAATCATTCTGGAATTTGAATTTATGCACAAACGAGTTCTATGAAAATGGGCATAAATCCTTCATCCGAGCTCGGACCGAGGTGAAATAAAGTTCATTGGAAAGCTAGTTCAAAAAGCATTAAGATGGTAGATTATGGTATAGCAATACTTTGTGTGCTAAGAGATATGCCTCTTTAAAGTTGGCCCACCTAAATCGCAGTTTTGCGATTTTCAGATGTTGATACAGTTGCTCTAAAATTTGGGTTAGACCCATTCCCCACTCAATTCGTCCCCCAAAATATGAATATGAATTCGAATTTTTTAAATAACAAATAGATTTTTAGATATATGGAAATTACGATTCCAAGAACTTTCGAGGGACATTTTCGGGCACTTTTTGGGGTCATTTCAGTAGTGATACCCTTGTAGACCCTTCTGCAGCTAAGTTTGAGTTGATTTTCATTTCATTTTTTGATCCGTAGGTCCAACTAAGGTGAATAAATGTCTATGTTTCAGGTACTATTGCCCCAAAAAAAAACATAATGAAATCAAGGCCTTGTAGAGGAGGCTTAGAGATGAGTCCTTGGGGGATAATAAGATCCCCACCCAGAGTGGATCAATAGAGGAGTTTGATGTCCAACTAGAATCGGAGGCTGACATACTGCAGACAAGGGGTGCTGCCAGAGCTAGGGAAACTCAGCCTCTTTTTATTTATACTCCACAGTCTGAAGAGGGAGACCATGACTCGAGCAACTCTATTCAGATGACTCCACCTAGAGAGGAGTCCAGCTCAAAATCAGGCTTCGATAATGGGTCAAAGATAGAGTCTTTTGCCATACCGAAAGTGTTACCATCTCCACTAGACACACTTACTAGTTAGTGGTTTGTCATGGGTATGCGGGACATCTCCATTGAGGACTCATAGACTACAGAGCAGGGCAAGCCAACCCATTCCATTTATAAGGAGCCCCTAGTTATCCTAGTAAGAATCGATAGTGTCCCAGTCTCTAGGACACGATGATCAGATATAGGATCTAGTGGCTGACCAAATATCTCTGGGGGGTACTCCATGACCATGGTGAAGGAGTTCTACGCATCCTATGGAGCCATGATTCACAATATTCTTGTCAAGGGGAAGAAGCCCCTTGCTCAACCCAGACTGACCGAGACCAGAATGAGGGTTGGCAGGTGAACACCTCAGAGACCACCATTTACGCTTGTTATTTGGGCTAGAGTTCCCTGCCCCCAGATTCATAGCAGAGTTTGACTATAAAGTGGTACATATAAGGGACTTGACGGTGATGAGAAATCAAGAGCACAGAGCCGCCTAGGTGAGATGGGTGGTCGATTTGATTGCTAAGAAAGGTCCAGAAACTACATGGATCACCACTCACTCGGAGCCTATTGTTAAGGCTTCTCTCTGTTTCGTTGCTAAATTTTTTCGGGCGATTGTCAGATCACGCATTAAACTGACACTTGCTGATAATACCTTGATTCCAAAGCGTGCATTGCTAGTTGCCAGCATCTTGGCTGGCTGCGAAATAGATTGGGTCTGCCTCATTGTTGAGCAGATCCACGAGGCTACCCTGAAGAGGTCCACCTCCATCCCTTTTCGATGCTTGATCTAAAGACTCAATATTGAGTCGAGATTAGAGAGTCTCCACCAATTAGACTTGCTTTTCGAGGTCCAGCGAACTTTCGATGCGAGCTTGATCAAGGCTAAGGAGAAGCCGATGGCACTCCGGCAAGCATCGCACTAGCCTGCCCCTACACCAGAGATGTTCACCCTAGTGCCACCTCCTGAGGTTTCACATACCACCACCACTATTGCTGCTACTGAGGATAGGCCACTAAAGCCCGAGGCAAATGAAGAGAAGGGGACTACTACATTTGTTCTTGCCCCACAGGCTATTTCTTCACGTGCTGCACCTGCGGGCATAGTCTACGTGTTAACAGTATCTATACAGGCAATGGTGTAGACATTATAACATTTTGAGTCATAATTAACTCAGCAAGTTCAGCAGATTAGACCTTAGGCCCGCCAGGCGATTTTAGATTCGGAGGGCCACGTGCAAGGACCCCAATCAAGAATCCTAACATATCATTATACATCCTTGTTTGAGGAAGAAATTAAATAATAATAAAAGAATAGAAATAAGGGCAAAGGGACAATGGGAAGTCTTCCATATCATAAAACATCAAAAAAGTCAGAGCATCAAGCTTATAGCATCATTACATAACTTATCCAACAACACCTCTACACATAGAATTGAGCGGGGGCCAAGAAAACTTTTTGGAGTCACCCTCATAGTCAAAAGCATACAAATAGATAATGAAAGTCTTTACATAATATAAGAATAAGAGATATCATCCCCGCAGTCGAGGACTCACCAAACTTGCTTTGTGAAGATAGTACTAGCCATGGGGAGGATGAGGATGATTATGAAGAGCTCCGATTTGTACATAGTAATATCATACAGGCATAGCGTATGCGTTAGTACGTTTAAATATACTACGTATATAGGATGCAACTCAACAAGAGATAGGCAACATAGGCAAAGTTCAACATCATAAGCAATGGATGGCATGATAACAATTTGACATGTATACATGATATTTGAAGTAAAACATGCTTATAGAACATATTACATGTGTAGTAAGAGACCATCATCATAAACCAAGCAACTTACTACTTAGAATCCAAGGCATGCCACCCGCTTGGAAGGTGGATGAGGTATCTATCCCTCCTCTATTGTAGTACGGGATTGCCACCACCCGACAAGATGGATTAGGTATATACCCCTTATCTGTGGTAGTACGGGATTGGTACCACCTGACAAGGTGGATAAGGTATATACCCCTCTATAGCAGTACAGGATTGCCACTACCCGACTAGGTGGATGAGGCATATGCCCCTCATCTATGGTATGGTCACTTGCAACACTATATCTACTTTCCATGGAATCATCATATTCATACATTACTTTCATTATCATAAAGTCACTTGTCTTATAGGTCATGCAATAGATCATCAGTAACTCAAGAACCCTAATCCGAATATTTTATCAAGCACTTGGTGGGTGTGTAATGCTAGTGTAAATTTATAAAATTCAAGAGTGAAGTCATGCAAGAAAACTTGAAGGAAATCAACCCACCAATACTTGGTAAGACCTTCATGTACTAGATTAAAACCTTTCATCAAATCTTAAAATAGATACTAGATTCATAGCTCAAAACATGCTTAAACAGTTACACTTTCATGAATCCCCAACATAGATTATAGTCAAATTTATAATAGAAGACCCATAATTAAAATCCACTTGGAAACATGAGATTTATGTAAAAAAAGGAAGCTTGGGCTCCATGGGTGAAAGGACCCAATGGATGAAACTCATATGCCTGAACTTTGGAGAATTTCTTAATGAAGATTGGAATGAAGACTGGAAGCCTGAATGAACTTCTTAAGATCGGAATGAATTTTGGTAGTTGAATTTCGGGTGAAATATTTTTCTAAGTATTTGGGAGAGTATTGGGGAATGTCTTGTATGATATGGTGTTGAAATATGGCTAAATATAGGTATTTTTATAAATGGGAAGACTTAGGCCCAAGACTAAAAGCCCTAGACCTAGTAACAAAAATTGGGCAATAAAAACACATGGGCGCACCCTTGTAGCGTCGTGCTAGGGACGCGAACCCTTCCTTGAAATTGCATTTTGAAAATTGAAATTGCGATTCAGTCACTCTAAAATAGGGGTTAGACCCATTTCCCACTCAATTTTTACCCTAGTCAAGAATATGAAGTCGGATTTTTTATTTCAAGCGTGGATTTTGAGATATATGAAAATTTAGATTGTGGGCACTTTCGAAGGACATTTTCAGGCACTTTTTGGGGTCGTCTCAACCAAAGACCATAATCCTGGTGCCAACGATAGATCTATTTTCTCCAAACGAGCATATCAAGATTTCCTACAGGAAGAGACCCCACACAGATGATGATGATGAAGATGTCGTATGCTCACGTGCGGGGCTAACTGAGGAAGAGGAGCTCGAGCTCGTCTTGAGAGAGTCGAGACAATAGTAGGATTGATGATAAGATTGAGAGGGTGAGGGGTGCATTCCCCTTTGGATAGAGTGCTACTACAAAGGAAGCCACCATATAGGTTGAGGGTGGTCAGATCAGCTAGACATCGGCGCTTAAGTGCACAGGTATGATTTTTGACCCCTATATTTTATTTTGCTTGGATTGTTTGCATTGCGGAAATGCACCTCTTTTTTAATAGGGTGTGGGTAGTTATGGGAATCCATGAAGTCTGAGTAGATTGGGTCCATAACTATCCCAATATTTGATCTTGGGGTTTTCTTGCATGTGCTATTTTCTCCGACAGATATTTACTTTCTGTTGTACTAGCATGTTTAAGATGTTTAGGTGGTTTTTGTATCATATACTACTAATAACTATCTTTCCATCAATCTCGGATGGAGCCAAAGATTGACTATTTTTTTGGCCTTGGAGTATGATGGAATAAAGCAAAATGGCTCTTTAAACTATCTGCGCTT
>JAABOM020007938.1:0-19923 GCA_011800125.2 Solanum clarkiae | reverse complement strand
TGTCAAATTTTTAAATTTTATTTATTTGTGATTTCATATTTACATAATAGACAAAAAATATTTTGTCATGTCAATTTTTTTTTTATAATTAATTTAGTTAAGTAATTTTATTGATATAAAATAAAGTCCAATGATGTTAGATATATACTCAAAGTTGAGTCACCTTGCAAGATACAAACACTATATTAAAATTACAACTTACAATTTTTTATGTGTAAATATAAATTATTTATTTTACAATTATTTACCATCTTTTCGATTTTAACAATAGATGACGTATCTTTTGTTAAATTAAAAATTGGTATTTTATTAGTGATGAATTTATTGAGATCACAAGTATTTATTCTCAAATAATTCAAGTGAGAAAATAACAAATATAAAAATAGAATTATTGTTCTCCTAACTAGTTAGAATCCACAAAAAAATAATCTACTTTGATTTAATTACATGAAATAGAAAATTCTATAATAATCTAAGGGTATGATTGGAAAAAAGTTTTTTTGTAGAGTTTTAAACCAAACACAAGATTAGATGGGAAGCAATTAATTAAATACTTGATAAAAAATAATCTATACATTATTAATTCCTGCATTACTAATCCCTGCGTTATTCGTTTTTGTATGAACGACCCCTAAGAATTAATTTATGTTGTTGCTGTTTTTTGGAACTTTTTTTTTTTGGATAGGAACCCTTTTGGTTATGACAAGATGTGACAACACTACTAAAATAATTTAGAATTTAAAATAAAGAGAAGAAAATAGTCATTAGACATAATTCAACAACTGAAATAATGCAAAAATATTATTTTCTCATGCAATAAATGTTGCATCTATTTTAATATTGCTATTTTACATAAAATAAAATTGTATAGAAATTTTAATTTTCTTATACATTAAAAATCCCAATCAAATAATGTCTTTTAACGATTTTTTTCCTTATTTAAACTACGCAAAATTACTATTTTCAAGTTACTTTTCTTTATTTAAATTAAAAGAAATTTCTACTTAAATTAAAAAAATTCCATCTACAAATGAGTCTAAACATAAAACGTAAAATTGAGTTTGGCCACAACTCTATTGCTTATGAAATGTCGAGCAGTCTCCAGTTTTGTTGCCTCCAAAGGAAGTCATCACTTCTAAATATTAAATATAATAAAAATTAAATGAAAAATATTTTCTTATTATGGGTATATTCCAATCCAAAATTTTTTTTCCGACTAAAATAGACTTGATCCAAAAAATAAATAGTAAAAAAAAAAGTTAACTTTCAAATAATAATTAAAAAAAGAAAAAAAAAGGTCCAAAAGAACACACAAAAAGTCCCCAAAAAAGAGGTTTAAAATCGTCTAGAAAAATAGGTAAAAACTTTCAAAAAATAGACTTGATAAAAAAAATCAAAATAATAATTATAATAATTTTTTTTAAAAAAAGAAACATCCCAAAATAAAATAAAATAAAATAAAATAAATATTTATTTTTTAAAAAAATATCATAGCATTGTCCAAAAAATATGAAAAAAAGATTAAATTTTTTTACTAACAATTTACCTAATATTTAAGATTAAAACAAACTAATACACAAAATAATAAAGTTCTACGATCTAATGTTAATTTCATTTAGACAATAACCCTACAACACATTATCAGTATAATAAGTAAATTTATATTCGTGTTAAAGCAACACACTTATAGAACAAAGAATTTAGATGTAATAATATTTTGCTATCTTTCATAATATTATATTATTCCGTAATTTATATGTATGTTGGTTGATAATTTGTTTGCATTTTTATTGGATTCAACTTTCTTGTATCTATACATGCTTGGAAGAAATATATGTATTTATTTAAAAATTGAAGGTGCTTTCGGAATACAACTTAGACTTCCTAACCAAAGAAACTATAAATTAGTATGAAATATAAATTATAGCATTCAAATACATGACCTAAATTGAAACTACTATGTTCGTTCTCTTGCTAAAAATCTCAAATAAAAGAAAATAAATAGTAAATAAATATTTTTATTGTTTGAATTGTATCGTAATAGAAAATGTGAATACATTAATTGTAATTCATATCAAGGTAGATAGGAAGTGAACATGAATTTGAAACTCAATAATAAACTAAGATATTCATTCCCTTGAACACAAGAATAACATAAATTATCAACATGAGTTGTCGTGTAATAGCAAGACTGCTTCATTATTAATCAGAGGTCTTGTCGTCAAGCCCCAAGTATGGAGAAAATCATGTTGAGAGCTCTATTCCTAAATGGGTTTAATAGTGTGCGATTCAAATATAGTTAGAGTTTTAAGGCGGATGTGGGACACCGAATGAGAGAAAAAGGACATGTATAGAATCAGAAATGTATTCAATTATTTTGTTTACTGTTATTGTCAAATAGAATGAAGTTGATTGTCAAATAAAATGGAGTTGTCATGCTCCGGGAGGGTACCCTAGACGTGGCCGACACCCAGAGATTATTGCTAGTCCCCGAGGGAACTACTTGGCCTCATCACATTCATTCAATCAATAAACTCTACAAATTAGCGGAAGACATAAGGACGTAAATGGGCACATCTCATCTAGTTCTCAAAATAATACAATGATAAAGGGCTAGTAGAAAGAACAAGCTCACAATATTAACAATCAAAATTCGACTCTAGTCTATGGAGCCTCTATCACTATCAAGCGGTGCCAATGACAGACCCATGGCTACCTTGAATCCAAATAAAGTAAAGCTAAACGAATCTAACTCTAAAGCAAGATGAAATAAGTATAATGAACCCTCCAAAGTAAGGAAAGCTCACCAATCAGCTGACTGCTCAGATCCTCAATGCTACCTGTTGATGATCTCTAATCACTGTATCTGCATCATAAAATGATGCAACGCTGAGTGATTTCAGTACGTGGAATGTACGTATGTAAAATAGTTGAATAAAACAGAAAAATGTAGAATAATACGGAACAATCATCAACTCAAAATAGTAACCAATGAACATGTCAAATGTCTATCTAAAGCAAGAATAAAAAGGTAGACAAGTGACCCATCAACCAATCAAACCTCATCAATCAAATTAGACTCAACTCAATAGAACTCATCTCAACTTATCTCATCTTATCTTGACTCGGAGTATTCAAGGTAGGAACTTTCTAGGAGTTTCTCTTATCCAACAACAATCACTTATGAGCTAGTGATTGTACAATAAGTCGCTGTTCTTGCCACAGCCTTTCCGTACTTTTCAGGTAGAGAACGAATCGAAACCATAATGGACAAGTCCAAAATGGAGACGACAATCTACAAGTCCTCTATTGTTTCAGGGACTTCTAATCAGAGGGAACCTCAACATAATGTGATGCGATGGTCCTAATCCTCACTTGTGCTTGACTATATTGTTTGACGAGTGCGAGTTGGGTTAACTCTTACTCGTTCCATGCTCGATACTCCTCCCAAGACTCAATGCTCATAAGACAATCCATCCTAATCAAACTATCTCAATCAGCTTTGTAAAGGCACTCATCATTCAATCAGTCTCATAGAGACTCTCATCATCTCATCAATCAACATCTCAATTAGTAGCTCAAGGCTTAGAACAATCATTAGGAAACAATCGAATAGACAAATCATTAGAGTTCATTTATGGAGACTCATAGGACGATCAAGCTCTATCAACTCATCATCATTCTTACATCACAATCACAATTGACATTCTCGAGTTAAATCTCTAGACTCAATCCCTAAGTTCATTCATGCATGCTTTCAAAATTATAATGTAGGATTATGTAAATATCTCCTGGAAAATATTCAATTCAAGAAAATAAGCTTATAATAATCATCAACATAAGAAAATACACGCAATTAATATAATTTTCAAGGAAACCCATCAAGGATCATGTATTTAGACTCATTAGACTTTCAACTCTTCTAAGACCATCTATGGGGCACATGAGAGAATAATCTCACACTTTTAGTTTAGCCTTACATACCTGGTGTGAAGCTTCAAGAATTCTCCAATCTACGTTTCTCTTTTCTCTTCTCTCATGCCCTAATCTTTTCAATGACTTAGAAAGGACTTAGAATGGGGGTTTTAGAACCTTTTTACTCTCAAAATGACCTGTTTGAATTATGTATTGAGTTTAGGAGAGGTTGAAAAGTATCCCGAATGCCTCTCATAGAATAAAAAATATTTCAACCTAGAACAGCCGAGTCCGCGATGCGGACTGGGCATGCACCTATATATTTTTTTCTAGAAATTTTCTGAATGAGTTTTCCAATCCCGTCAAAAACAATTGAGTGCAACTTCGCTAAAGAGGTGCAACACGGCTCTGTCGCATACCAACACTGTTTTTGTGCTTCGGATCAAAAAATTATCTTTTGATCCGATCGCTCTAAAAATTTGCTGAGACCATTTCCCCACTCAATTTTCATGCTAATCATATATCCGATCTCGAATTTATGAACGGAGCTTGGGAAGACGCATTATACATATACCTCTCTTCTAGGTTATTTTGGTAATTTTATTGGGTGTTACATCATCTCCCCCTTGAGATCATTCATTCTCGAATGATGAGTAAAGGTGGATATCAATGCACAAATAGACTCAAAACTCATCTCAACATTCATATCTATCAATCAAACTCTCGACTCTTTTTCAATTATCAATCAACTCTATTCAGACTCAAGAACAGACAATCAACTCAAGAATAGATAAATGAATTTAGTTAAGGGTAAGGAAATTACCTTCAACATTCTACATCATTAGGCATGAATATGTGTGGATATTTTGCTTTCATCTCTTCCTCTGCTTCCCATGTGGCTTTCTCAATAAATTGATTTCCCCACAGGACTTTGACTGAGGCTATCTCTTTGGTTCTAGACTTGCGAACCTAACGGTCAAAGATTTGAACCAAAATCTCTTTATAAGACAGACTATCTTTCACTCCAATACTCTCAACAAGGATCACCAAGGCAGGATCTCCCAAGCATTGCTTCAACAACGAAGTGTGGAACACTGGATGAATATCGTCTAACTCGGAAGGCAACTCTAACTCATAAGCAACATTCTGAATCCTCTTCACAATCTAATGAGGTCCAATATAGCAAGGACTCAATTTTCACTTTTTTCCAAATCTCATGGCACCTTTCATAGGTAACACTTTCAAGTATACCCAATCATTTACCTTAAACTCTAAGTCTCTCCTCCTCCTCACATTGGTGTAGGATTTCTGCTGACTTTGTGCAGTCTTCGACCTCTCTTTAATGACCTTAAACTTCTCCATTGATTGATGGACAAGATCAGGCCCTATCAACTCGACTTCTCCAACCTCTAACCACCTAATTAGTGATCTACACTTCCTCCAATACAAGGCTTCATAGGAAGCCATTTGAATACTCACATGATAACTATTTTTATATGCAAATTCAATAAATGGTAGGTGATCATCCCGATTTCCCTTGAAATCAAGAACATAGGCTCTCAACATATCCTCTAACGTCTGGATCGTATGCACTGCCTGGTGATTTGTCTGTGGATAAAAGGTGGTGCTTAGATTTACTTTTTTACCCAATCCTTTCTGGAATGATCTCCAAAATTGGGAGGTGAATTGAGCTCCTCTATCCGAGATAATGGATAAGGGGACTCTATGCAACCTCACAATCTCATGGATATACAACTTGGCATACTCATCTACAGTCTTAATTGTCTTAAATGCTAAGAAGTGAGCCAATTTGGTCATCCTATCCATAATTATCCATATCAAATCATGTTGCTTTCGAGACCTCGGTAGACTAATAATGAAGTCCATGTTGATCTTCTCCCACTTTCATTCAGGAATCTCAAAGTTCTAGGCAAATCTACATGGTCTTTGATGTTCAACTTTCACTTGCTGACAATTTGGGCACTTTGAAATGAACTCATCAATATCCCTCTTCATTCCATTCACCAATAAACTTCTCCCAAGTTGCGGTACATCTTTGTGGACCCAGGATGAATGGAATATCTAGAGCTATGGGCTTCCGCCATAATCTTATCTCAAACACCATCAACACTTGGGAAACACAATCTACTTTGGTATATCAACACTCCATCTCCCCCTTTGGAGAAGACCATCACTTTCTGTTTTGTGGAAAACCTCCTTCAATTGAAGTATGATAGGATCTTAGTCTTGGTTTTCTTTCACCTCTGCAACTAAGAATGAATTAGAGCCATTGTGAACATTAACTCCTCCCTCATCATTTCCTCAAGTTGGACTCTCAATCGAGCCAATTGATGCACTTCTTTAGCTAGCTTTCTCTTTCCTTCCTTAGGGTTGTGCTACCCATTGACAACCTGCTAAGAGTATCAACAACGATGTTAACTTTACCTAGATAGTAGAGAATACTCATGTCATAATCCTTTGAGCAACTCCAACTATCTCCTCTATCACAGATTGAGCTCTTTCTGACTGAAGACATATTGCAAGCTCTTATGATCAGCGAACGCATCCACATGCACTCCATACAAGTAGTGATGCTAGATTTTAAGTGCAAACACCACTGCTGCCAACTCAAGATTATGGGTTGGATAATTCCTTTCATGAACCTTAAGTTGTCTGGAAGCATAAGTAATCACTTTCCCTCTCTGCATCAGAACACATCCCAATCTGACTCTCGAAGCATCACAATAGATTACAAAGTCCTCTGTCCCATCGGGCAAGGTTTAGACTAGTGCAGTAGTTGGTCTCGTCTTCAACTCTAGGAAACTTTTCTCACATTCGTCAGACCACTGAAACTTGACCTTTTTCTGAGTCAATTTAGTCAATGGTATGGATAAGGAAGAAAATCTATCAACAAATCGGTGGTAGTAACTTGCCAACCCCAAAAAACTTCTTATGTCAATCAGAGAGGTCGGTTTGGGTCAGTTCTTAACTGCTTCAATCTTTTGAGCATCCACTCGAATACCATCACCGGAGACAACATGGACTAGGAAAGCCACTGACTTAAGTTATAATTCACATTTTGTGAATTTCACATACAACTCATGGTACTCATGGTCCTTAAGTGTTTGGAGGACAATTCTGAGATGATTAGCATGCTCCTCCTTGTCTCTCGAATACAACAAAATATCATCAATGAACATAATCACAAACATATCAAGATATTATCTGAATACCCTATTCATCAAGTCCATGAAGGTTGCAGGTGCATTCTTAACCCAAAGCACATGAACAAGAACTCAAAATGTCCATATCTAGTCCTAAAGGCCGTCTTTGGAATATCACCTTCTCCTCACTTTCAACTGATGGTAACCAGATCTGAGGTCTATCTTTTTAGAAACAAGTGGCACCCTGAAGTTGGTCGAACAGATCATCTATCCTTGGAAGAGGATTCTTATTATTTATCATGACCTTGTTCAGTTGCCTATAGTTAATACACATTTTGAGAGACCCATCTTTCTTTCACACGAATAGGACAGTAGCATCCCAAGGAGAAATATTCGACCTAATGAAGCCCTTCTCTAACAGATCTTTCAATTATTCTTTCAACTCTTTCAACTCAGCAGGGCCATCCTATAAGGTGGAATTGAGATAGGCTGAGTATAGGGAAGAACAACAATCCCAAAGTCAATTTCCCTATCTGGAGGAACTCTAGGCAGATCTTCAGGAAACACTTCAGGAAACACATTCACAATTGGGACTGACTCAAGAGAAAAAGACACAACATTATCAAATTTAACTCTCACAAGGTGGTAGATACAACCTTTAGAAATAAGCTTTCTGGCTCTAAGATATGAGATAAACTTTCCTTTAGGTGCAATAGAATTACCCTTCCACTCTAGAACCGGTTCATTCAGGAATTGGAACTTAACAATTCGACTCTACAATCAATAGTGGCATAACATGTGTGAAGACAATCAATACCAAAGATCACATCTAAATCATTTATCTCTAACTCAACCAAATAGAAAAATAGTATCCCTATGATGGATGGATACTACACAAGCTCTATAGACTCTCTCAACCTGAATAGACTCATCCACTGGAGTAGAAACATCAGAGGGTTCAAGAAGACTCTTACGGGTCTTATAAAATCTACTGGCCTCATAAGGAGTCACAAAAGATAATGTGGCACCGCAATCCATCAAAACAAACAATTAAGATAAATGACTCGAATCATACCCATAACAACATCTAAGGGGTTCTCCTGATCATGATGACTACCCATGGCATACAAACGATTTGTGGCACCGCTTGCGCTTGACATAGTACCTTTCTGGTTTCCTTTAGCTGGCGGGCAGCCCACTTTAGACACTCTCTCTGATAGTGATCTGCTTGGCCACACTTGTGGCATACATCACTCCCCTCATGGCATTTCCCCAAGTGCTATTTTCCACACTTACCACATGCTAGCTTACCTAGTGAGCCTTGAGCCACACTGGCTTGTGATTGAGATCCATGGGCTCCAACATTCTGGGACCTCTGAGCATTCTTGATTCTGGTCGGAGGTGCACTAGCAGATGATGGTGCTGGCCCCTTCTAAAATCTGTTTCCATTAGCCATATTTCCAACCTCATGGCTGGATGTTCTAGATTTCTCATTTCTGAACTCCTCTCTATCATGCTGCCTCTCCTCATCAGCTTTGTCATGACCCAAGCCTAGGGCCTAGACATGACACAGACGCATGGGAAACCCGAAGGGACCCCAAGTAAGACTTTTAACATATCATTACACATCCTTGGTCACAGAAGCAATAAAATACAACAAGAGTATATAAAATAGGGATAAATGGGGCTAAGAGACAAATTTCATATCATAAACATCAAGAGTCAAGAGAGAGAGAGAGAGAGAGAGAGAGAGAGTCAAAGCTAGTAGCGTAGATACATAACATGTCCAACAACACCTCTAACCATAGAACCTAGCGGGGGCCAAGACAAGCAACTGGGCTCACCCTCATAGTCAATACATACATATAAGAAATATAGTCTTAGAACTAGCATGAGATCATAAATATCGTCCCCGAAATGGAGGACTCACCAACAAGCTCGGGAGAAATCGTACTAGCCACGTGGAGGGAGATGATCAAGTGGGACTTTGGTTCCTACTTGGTGACATCATGTAGGCATAGAGTATACGTTAGTACGTTTCAATGTACTAAGTACATAGGATGCAATGCAACAAGAGATAAGTAACATAATCGAAATGCATAAGCATAGGCAATGAGTAGCATATAACAATATGGCATGCATGAAGATGCTTGTAATAAACCATGCTTATATAAAACATAATACACGTGTACATAGTGACCATTATTAGTGCATATCCAAGGCCTACCACCCTCCTGGAGAGGCGAATGAGGTACAAACCCCTCAATTGGTTGATGAGGTACAAACCCCCCAACATGGTTGATAAGGTACAAACAGCCCAACATGGTTATCAAGGTATAAACCCCTCGACATGGTTGTATGGGCTTATCACCTCCTGAGCGAGGCGATCGAGGAACAAACGCCTCAGCAAGGTTACCCGGGCCTACAACCTCTTGAGTGAGGCTTGGTCAATTCCTAACACTATAGAGATAATATCATATACATATATTTCTTTCATCATCATAAAGTTATTCAACTCATAAGACATCCATTAGACCTTTAATTCCACAAGAAATCATAACCCAGACATTTTATCAAACACTTGGCGGGTGTGTAGTGCTAGTGTAAAACCATCTATTTCAAGAGTGGAATCATGCTAGAAAATCCAATGTAAAACTATCAATAGATACTTGTAACACCCTCAAGCAATATACATCAAAATCTTTCATCAAATCTCACAATAGACCTTAGATTCATAGCTCAAAACATGCTAAAACAATCACAATTTCATGAAACCCCAACATTGTGTGCAGTGAAATTCATAATAAGCAAGACCCATGAGTAAATCAATTTTAAATCATGCTATTTTAGGTAAAAGAAAGTTTGGGTATCATGGGTGAAAGGAACCCATGAAAGAAACCCACATACCTTGACTTTTGAGAATCTTTGAAGAAGATTGGAGATGGAGACTTGAAACTTGAATGAGAACCTTAAAATCCGGATGAGTTGTGGGACTTGAAATTTGGAGGTGAAATATTCTCTAAGTGTTTAAGAGAATATTTGGGAATGTCTTGAATGATGTGAGGGTGAAATAAAGCTAAGTATAAGCAATTTCATGTATAGGGAGGTTTATGCCCAAGACCCAAAAGCCTCTGACTGACTCAACAAAACAGGGCACTTTTAACACTGAGGCGTGCCCCTAGCGCGTTACGCCTGGGGCGCGAAAACCTCATTGTTTTTCGCCACTTTGAAGTTTCAAAATTTGCTACGGTTGCTCTAAAATTGGGGTTATACCCATTTCCTACTAAACTTTACCCTCTGAACAAGAATATGAAGTCGGATTTTTGAAATCATGCACAGATTTTGAGAAATATGGAAATTATGATTTCGGGCACTTCCAAGGCACATTTTTGGGCACCTTTTGGGGTCGTTTCAATATTTTCCCTTGAGAACATTAGTCCCTGAATGTCAAAGAAACGTATATGGGAAGAGTAATCACGAAGAGATCAACCCTAACAAGGATGCATCAATTCACTTAAATACCATTTTCTAAAATCTCAGCACAAGTGTAAAAATCACCATGAACTTGGTCAATATAAACATGAATGCGTGCAAATGACATAGGCATGAAACATAAGATTTGGAATCATAAAAGAAAAGGACTTAACATATCATCGAAAGTTTGAAAAGGGTGAAAAATGTTCGGATATCGTTTCTCCATGCCCGCTCCGGCTCCCCAAGAGAAACTATCGACTTGGCGATTCTTCCAAAGGGCCTTCACGAACACCACATCCTTATTAATCAACTTTTCCCGTCCATCCATCCAATATCTCCACCGGGATCTTCTCCTAAGACAACTCCTCGACCACACACATGACCTCAAAAGTTCTATAGCACTTGAGTCAACAACACATGTCCTCAACCTAGATGCATGAAGAGCCAGACGAACCATATCCCTATTCATAGGAAACACCAATTCATATGCAACCTTACCAATTCTCCTTAAGACTCTATAAGGACCCACATATCTCGGGCTTAACTTACCCTTCTTATCAAAATGAACCACACTCTTCATGGGTGAAACCTTCAGATAGATCCAATCACCAACTTTAAATTCAAAGTCTCTCCTTCTCAGATTGGCATAGGATTTTTTTATGACTTTTGGTTGTTTCCAACCTTCTACTTATCATCTTTACCTTTTCAAGAGCCTTCATAACCAGATCCAGACTCATCAAATCCACCTCTCCTACCTCAAACCACTGAACCGGTGATCTACAGCGTCTACTTCAGAGAGTCTCAAAAGGAGCCATACCAATACTAGAATGGTAGCTATGGAAGATGATCATCCCAACTATCCTTAAGCTCCAATACATAAGTCCTAAGCATGTCCTCAAGAGTTTGGATGGTGCTTTTGGCTTGGCCATCTGTTTGAGGGTGGAAGGTCGTACTAAGTTTAACTCTTGTACCAAGACCCATTTGGAAAGACCTCCAAAAGTGGGAAGTAGATTGGGCACCATGATATGATATGATAGACAAAGGAACCCCATGCAACCTTACTAAGTCATGACTGTACAATCTAGCATAGTGTTTAGCCCCATATGTAGTCTTAATCGGTAGGAAATGAGCCAATTTTGTCATTCTAACAACCATAACCCAAATGGAGTCAAAACCCTTTCTAGTTTTTGGCAACCCGACCACAAAACCCATATTAATTTCTCCCCGCTTCCAAGTAGGAATCTCTATGTCTTGGGCTAGGCCACCCTACCTTTGATGTTCAGCTATGACTTGTTGGCAACAATGGCAACTGGATACAAATTTGGCAATGTTTCTCTTCATACCTCCCCACTAATACACCTCTCTCAAATCTCTATATATCTTAGTAGAACTGAAGTGAATAGAATAGGAAAAACCATGAGCTTCATTAAGAATCTTTTCTCTCAAGCCATCAACACAAGGCATACGCAACCTACCTTGGTATATAAGGGCACCCATCTCCCCCTTGGGAGAAAACTCCCACCTTACCATCCTTTACCGATGACTTCAATTCTAACAAAATAGGGTCAAGATCTTGCTTAGTTTTCATCTCCTCAACCAATGAAGATTTAGACCCATCAACAGCAACACCAGCACCATTACAACCTCTTCCAACCTAACTCCCAATCTAGCCAACCGATGGACCTTCCTAGCCTCCCCTTTGCCACCATTATCAACATGTGTTAGGCTACCCATAGACACCCTACTCAAAGTATCCGCCACCATATTCGCCTTACCAGGATGATTACAAACACTTATATCATAGTCCTTAAGAAGTTCTAACCACCTTCTTTGTCTCAAGTTGAGATCTTTTTGAGTAAAGACATATTGGATGCTCTTATGATCGGTGAACACATCAATATGCACCCCATACAAATAGTGGCACCAAATTTTCAAAGCAAAGATCATGATGGCTAACTCAAGATCATGGGTAGGATAGTCCTTTCCAAGCATCTTAAGTTGTCTAGAAGCATAGACTACCACCATACCATTTAGCATCAAAACACCACCCAACCAATTCTTGAGGCATAAAAATACACAACAACCCCTCCAACCCTTCCGGTGGAGCCAAGATATGAGTAGACACAAGCTTAACCTTCAAGGTTTTAGAAACTCCACTCATACTCGTCGGTTCACTCAAATTAGCTTACTTGTGGTCAACTAAGTCATAAAAGAAGCAATCGAAGAAAACTTATCCACAAACCTCCAGTAATACCCGCTAAGTCCAAGACACCCCTAATATTCGATGGGGTAAATGATCTGGGCTAATGTCTAATCACCGTCATTTCAATAAGGTCCACCTTAATTCTATCACCCAACACCACACGACCTAAGAAGGAAACCTATTACAACCAAAACTCCCATTTCTCCTATTTAGCACCCAATCTTCTTCCTTAAACTTTGTAGCACTACCCTGAAATGACTCACATGCTTCTCCTCACTCCCTGAGACAAACCAATATATCACCACCAAGGGCCATCACAAGAACAACAAGGCAGGGTTTAAAGACCCTACTCATGAGACCTATAGACATAATCAGTGCTTAAGTCAAATCAAAAGGCACCCCCCCAAATTCAAAATATCGGAAAGCACATTCACTAACTCATTGATCACCAAAAGCAACTTAATATAAACGACTTAGACTCAACACCCCTAATTCTTACAAGATGATAAATGCAACCCTTAGAGATCAATTGTACCTTAAGACAAGAAACTAACTTACTCCTTCAGCATCACATTACAAGCCCCCACTCAAAGATGGGTTTATTAGGGAATTGGAATCTAACTCTACGGGCCCTAAAGTCGATGGAAACATAATAAGCATGCAACTAATCCATCCCTAGTATGACATCAAAATCCACCACATCAAACCCAACAAGTCACAAGGCAAGATCTAATGCAACATGGATAGGGAATAATACCTATGAAACTTCTAACAATAATAGATTCAACAAAAGGGGTAGACTTCAAGCGTTCACACAACAACTCGAGCACACTTGAAGCCCACTAGCAATAAGGAAGAATAATGAAAGAGATAGTGGCACCCAGGCCTATCAATGAATACACATCAAAACCAAAGGAAATTTCAATATACCAATAACAACATCGGGTACTTCATCCCCTCCTTGAGCCTGTTGACCAACTTGACCACCTTGCCTTGTGGTCGACCATCCTTACCTTTGTTGTGAGCATGTGGACAATCCGAAATTTTGTGGCCTATATCACCATACCTAAAGCATGCACACGTGCTCCTCCAACATGCACCAGTATGATTCCTCCTATATTTTGGGCATCTAAGATGACTCACACCATCATCACCCCCTTTACTCTTATTACGTTTATGAGGACAATCCCTCCTCTTATGCCCCTATTCATCACAACCATAGCAAGCATTGGTGCCCCTCAAACATGGGCCTCTATGCACCTTACCATATGTTGGACACATAGCATCACCTCTATCTTTGAGACTTTGGAACTTTCCTTCAAAATGGGTTCTCTTGGCCTCACTACCCCTTCTCTTACCATTTGAAGTCTCGGGAGCACTCACTTGTTGATTGAGGTGAGTCCTCAATTTTGTCACCACTTTGGCCTATACCCATAGAGCATTGCGAACCTTCACATTCAATATATCACGGTCCTGAGTAGCTTGAGACATACCCTGAAATATAACGGTTAGGGATTAGCAATAAGCCCTAGAGGACATAAGTTAATCGCACGACATAGATCATGAAGAAGTGAAACATTTCCTAGAATGCCTCATAGCCTTCTATTCATAGTTGTGGAGCGCTTTACAACTATGAATAAGACTCTAATCGACGCGGTGTGTTGGACGTGGAGGACCTAACAACCTAGTGCTCTGATACCAAGTTTTTCATGACCCAAGCCTAGGTCCTAGACGTGACAAGGCATATGGGGAACCCAAAGGGACCCCAAACAAGCCTCTTAACATATCATTACACGTCCTTAGTTGCGAAAGTAATAAAATGCAACAAGAGTATGTAAAATAGGGATAAATGGGGCTAAGGGACAAATTTCATATCATAAACATCAAGAGTCAAGAGAGAGAGAGAGAGAGAGAGAGAGAGAGAGAGAGAGTCAAAGCTCGTAGATTAGATACATAACATGTCCAACAACACCTCTAACCATAGAACTTAATAGGGGCCAAGATAAGCAATCGGGCTCACTCTCATAATCAATACATACATAAAAGAAAGATACTCTTAGAACATAACATGAGATCATAAACATCATCCTAGACTGGAGGACTCACCGACAAGCTTGGGAGAAATTGTACTAGCCACGTGGAGGGGGATGATCAAGTGGGACTCCGCTTCCTACATGGTAACATCACGTAGGAATAGAGCATGCATTAGTACGTTTAAATGTACTAAGTATGTGGGATGCAATGCAATAAGAGATAAGTAACATAATCGAAATGCATAAGCATAGGCAATGAGTAGCATATAACAATATGGTATGCATGAAAATGCTTGTAATAAACCATGCTTATATAGAACATAATACATGTGTAAGGAGTAACCATTATTAGTGCATATCGAAGGCCTACCACCCCCTTAGAGAGGTGAATGAGGTATGAACCCCTCAATTGATTGATGAGGTACAAAACCCCCAACATGGTTGATGAGGTAGAAACCCCCTAACATGGTTGATGAGGTACAAACCCCCCAACATGGTTGATGAGATACAAACCCCCCAACATTATTATCAAGGTATAAACCCCTCGACATGGTTGCATGGGCCTACTACCTCCCGAGTGAGGTGATCGAGGAACAAAACCCTCAACAAGGTTACCCAGGCCTACAACCTCCCGATTGAGCTTGGTCAGTTCCCAACACTATAGAGATAATATCACATACATACATTCCTTTTATCATCATAAAGTCATTCAACTCATAAGACATGCATTAGACCTTCAATTCCTCAAGAAATCATAACCAGGACATTTTATCAAGCACTTGGTGGGTCTGCAGTGCTAGTGTAAAATCATGCATTTCAAGAGTGGAATCATGCTAGAAAATCCAATGTAAAATCATAAATAGATACATGGTAACACCCTTAAGAAATATACATCAAAACCCTTCATCAAATCTCACAATAGATCTTAGATTCATAGCTCCAACCATGCTAAAACAATAACAATTTCATGAAACCCCAACATTGTGTGTAGTGAAATTCATAATAAGCAATACCCATGAGTAAATCAACTTTAAATCATGCAACTTTAGGTAAAAGAAAGCTTGGGTATCATGGGTGAAAGGAACCCATAAAAGAAACCCATATACCTGAACTTTTGAGAATCCTTGAAGAAGATTGGAGATAGAGACTTGATGCTTGAATGAGAACCTTAAGATCCGAATGAGTTTTTGTGACTTGAAATTTGGAGGTGAAATATTGTCTAAGTGTTTGAGAGAGTATTTGGGAATGCTTTGAATAATATGAGGGTGAAATAAGGCTAAGTATAGGTATTTTCACGGATGGAGAGGTTTAGGCCCAAGACCCAAAAGTCGTGGACCAACTCAACAAAACTGGGCACTTTCAACACTGAGGCGCACCCCTAGCACGTCGTGTCTAGGGCGCGAAAACCTCACTATTTTTCACCACTTTGAAATTTTGAAATTCACTGCAGTTGTTCTAAAATTGGGTTTAGACCTATTTCCCACTCAATTTCCCCATGAACAAGAATATAAAGTCAAATTTTTGAAATCACACACAAATTTTGAGATATATAAAAAAGCACGATCCCAAGCACTTCCTAGGCACATTTTCGGGCACCTTTTAGGGTCATTTCAAGCTTGTTGCACAAAGGTCATCAGTGTCCCAATATCTATATCTGTCACAAGCATTGCCCTCATCCCATCTCTCTTTAGCCCTCTGTTTAGCCCATCCACATGCATTCCCATTCTTCCTCTCATATAAACGACCATGTCCAGACATATTGAGACAATTGAGTAAACTTCAGCAACTTTTGCATAGTCATAGAGCTCTATTTGAAGTTCAAGAGCTCTCTTACCTTAGCCTCTCTTCGTTCTCTTGGGAAGAAACCCAAGAAAGCTTCCTCAAACATTTCCTAAGTCAGCACTAGGGCATCCTCTTCTCTACCCTTCTTCCATTGGTCAATCCAAGATTTATTGACCTACGAATCTGCTATTATGCAACTCAAAGTCTGGTCACACCCTTGAGTTGGTAAGCCGCCAGTTCAACTCTATTAGCATTAGCCATATGCATTATTTGGAACACTTTTGCAAGCTCCTCCGCATACTTCTCAGGATCCTCAATGGATGCAGACCCTGTGAACTCAGGCAGATTCAACCTCAAGAATTCCCAGACTCTAGACGTGTCATGTGCATCCTATCTACCTGCTCCTTGTCTCATAGCAGGTGCTGTGACAACCTAAGCTAGAGTTTGAATAGCCTGACGTAGCTCATCATTGGAGACCTCATCTTGCGGGTGCTGATCAACAAGGATAATTCGTTCTACGGGCTCCTCATGTCCCTGAGGCTCAGGTGGGTTAACATTATGTCTGGTGGGATGCCTTCTACCTCTGACGGCTCTTGTGGGAGGCATGATCACAACTCTGTAACACAAATTAGAAGGGGACTTTTCATAGAGCATAACTCTATAGCAGGATTTAGAACATGAAAGGATTGAAATAATTCTTGAATGTCTATAGCCATTAAATTATAGGTGTGGAGCTCTTCACACCAATAATAAGGACTTTACTAGACACGGCTTCATAGACACCCTAGGAATTTTGAACTCTGTGCGTTGATACCAAGTTTTTCACACCGCGGAAGGATACCCTAGACATGGCCAGCACCCATAGACTATCTCCAGTCTCCAAGTGAACCACTTGGCCTAATCACATTCATTCAATAAGTAAACTTTACAAATCAGCAGAAGACATAAGGAAGTAATAGGCACATCTCATCTATTTCTCAATATAATATAATAATAAAGGGCTAGTAGAAAGAACTGGCTCACAATCTTAACAATCAACATTCCAATCTAGTCTATGAACCCTCTATTACTATCAAGTGGTGCCAATGACAAACCCATGGCTACCTCGAATCCAAATAAAGTAAAGCTAAACAAATCTAACTCTAAAGAAACATAAAATAAGTATAATGAATCCTCTGAAGTAAAGGAGGCTCACCAATCAGCTGACTGCTCAGATCCTCAACGATTCACCTATTGATGATCTCTAATCCCTATATCTGCATCATAAAATGATGTAGGGACAAGTGGCGTCGATACATAGAATGTAGGTATATAAAATAGCTGAATGAAATAGAAACAAGTAGAATAATACAGAACAATCATCAACTCAAAATACTAACTAATCAATATGTCAAATATCTATCTAAAGCAAGAACAAAGAGTAGACAAGTGACCCGTCAACCAATCAAAACTCCTCAATCAAGTCATACTCAACTCAATAGAACTCATCTCATCTCATCTCGACTTAGAGTACCCAAGGTAGTAACTTTTTGGGATTTTCTCTTATCCGATAATAATCACTTATGAGCTAGTAATTGTACAACAAGTCACCGTTGTTGCCACAACCGTTCCGTACTTTCTAGGTAGAGAACGAACAAAACCATAATGGATAAGTCCAAAATAGAGACAACAATCTACAAGTCCTTTATTGTTTCAGGGACTTCTAATCAGAGGGGACCTTAACATAATGTGATGTGATGGTCCTAATCCTCACTTATGCTTGGCTACGTAGTTTGATGAGTGCGATTTGGATTAACTCGTACTCTTTTCATGTTCGATACTCCTCCCAAGAATCAATGCTCATAAGACAATCCATTCCAATTAAACGATCCCAATTAGCCTCGTGGAGGCACTCATCGTTCAATCAGTCTCATAGAAACTCTCATCATCTCATCAATCAGTATCTTAATTAGTAGCTCAAGGATTAGAAAAATCATTAGGAAACAATCGAATAGACAAATCATTAGAGATCATTTATGGAGACTCATAGGACCATCAAGCTCTATCAACTCATCATCATTCTCACATCACAATCACAATTGACATTCTCGAATCAAGGCTCTAGACTCAATCTTTAAGTTTATTCATGCATGCTTTCAAAATTATCATATAAGGTTATGCAATATCTCATGAAAATATTCAATTCAAGAAAATAACCTTATGATGATCAGCATAAGAAAATACATGCGATTAATATAATTTTCAAAAAAACCCATCAAGAATCATGTATGTAGACTCATAAGACTTTCAACTCTTCTAAGACCATTTATGGGGCACATGAGAGAACAATATCATGCTTTTAGTTTAGCCTTACATACCTGTTATGAAGCTTTAACGATAAATCTTCAAGAACTCTCCTTTGAATCCTCCAATCTACGCTTCTCTTGTCTCTTCTCTCAAGCCCTAATCTTTTCAATGACTTAAAAAGGATTTAGAATGGAGTTTTTAGACCCTTTTTACACTCAAAATGATCTATTTTGATCGTGTATTGAGTTGAGGAGGGTTGAAAATTGTCCGGAATACCCCTCATAAGGTAAAAAAAATTTCAACTCGGAATAGTTCAGTTTGCGACGTGGACTGGGCGCACACCTGTATATTTTTCAGAAATTTTTCAAACGAGTTTTCCAATCCCGTCAAAAAAAAATTGAAGAAAAATGAGTGAAACTCCGCTACAGAGGCGTGGCGCGCCTCTGTCGCATACCAACACTATTTTTGCACTTCCAATAAAAAAACTATCTTTTGATTAGGTCGCTCTAAAAATCGGCTGAGACCATTTTCCGACTCATTTTTTCATGTTGATCACATATCCGATCTCAGATTTACAAATTGAGAATGGAAGGATGCATAGCACGCATACCTCTCCTTTAGTGGTATTTCGATAATTTTACTGGGTGTTACAGAAGTTGATCTACATCCTACAATAGCAATAGAAAAATGTCATATTTATAAACTTGATGACGTGAGATAGTAATATTTACGGAATTATTTATAGTTGTGTGCTCAATGATATAAGCTATACATGTAATAATTTATTTATTTTTTATACACTTATTATTTAATGATGTGGTACACACGTGCAAGACAAGTACACTAACTAGTATTATATTAAAAATGTAAAGACCCTTAGAAATATTATTTGAACTTATTGCACTTCATTAAAAGACTTCTCTTTAGATAAAATCATCTTTTCACTATTTTTTCTAGTATTATATTATCATTCTAAATATATTAAATATAATACAACAACAACATACCCCAGTGCCTCAAAAGGCTCCCGCTCATTGCAGGGTGAGGGGGGGTCGGATGTACGCAG
>JAABOM020007927.1:0-19923 GCA_011800125.2 Solanum clarkiae | reverse complement strand
CTGACCATGACCAGACCAGATATCACCTATGCAGTGCATATACTTAGTCAGTTCATGCAAAGGCCTAAGAAGTCTCATATGGAGGCAACATATAGAATTGTGAGATATATAAAGAATGAACCAGGGCTGAGAATCTTGCTGAGTTCAGAGAAGGCAACACAATTACATGCATACAGTGATGCAGACTGGGCAGGCTGTCCCAACTCTAGAAGATCAACAACTGGGTATGTGGTGAAGCTGAGAAGCTCCTTAATCTCATGGATATCCAAGAAACAAAGTACAATATCCAGAAGCTCAGCAGAAGCTGAATACAGAAGTATGGCTGCAGCAGTTTCAGAGATCATTTGGTTGGTTGGAATCTGCAGGGAACTGAAGGTAAACATCAAAACTCCAGTTGAGCTATTCAGTGATAGTAAGGCTGCAATTCAGATTGCAGCAAATCCTATTTTTCATGAAAGAACCAAGCATATTGAGATAGATTTACACTTCATTAGAGAAAGGATTCAAGATGGAACAATTAGAACACTCCATGTAGCTTCAAAAGATCAAGAGGCAGACTTGTTCACTAAAAGTCTATATGGAACACAACATAAGTACCTCCTTTGCAAGCTAGGAATGTTGAATCTCTTTACACTGCCTAGCTTGAATGGGGGTGTTGAAAGTAGTTGAAATAGTTAGTTTTTTGGATAGTTAATTGTATAGTTAACATGACAAGAGTAGTTAGTGTTTGGTTAAGAAGCAGTTACTATTTTTAATTAAGAGCAGTTAAGATGATGTGTATATAAATAGTGCACAGTACTTAGAACCATTCAACTAACTCTCTGTACTTCAACAATGAAATAAGATTTTGAGAAATTCTCTCATATCTCTCTCTCTCTCTCGAAGCTTACTCTCATGGAGATGATGTTCTAGCTGCTCTCATTACTTGTGATTTCTGTGAGTTTTGTGAATATCAGCCTCTCATCAGCATTACTAATAAGAACGTATATGTTACTCTTTAATAATACTTGAACATTAAGTGTGTACCTGGGGTGCACTTTGAAGCAAATAAATAACAGTTAAAACTTGAGCTAGATCTTGAAACATAAACCTAAAATAAGAATATGCAAATGCTCCAGTGGAGCCCAAAGCATATTTGGCATTGAATCTGTATCTACATACTTTTAAAAGAAAAATACACGAGAGATGATTTTCAACAATTTCATACAACTATATACAAGCAATATTACATCAAACAAAACAAAAAAAGAGTAAATTGTGGAAAGAACTGTTGAAGCAAAGTTCCATGAGTTTAGGGAATGAATACATAAATTTTAACAAGTTAACCTTCTCTGAAATTCATAATTCTAGCTAATTGCAATGTCGCTCATCAAAATGCTCAACGTTTTCAACTTAGGATAGGCTTTTAGGAACTTCAAATCCGCATAACGAGTTTCAAGAATAAACAAGTAAGTAAGAACCAGGGCAGAAATATTGAGAAATTGGATATAATTACAACCAATAAGCTTTATGGTAGAGAGCAATGTATGACCATTTTGAGTTTTTGGTTATGTTTGGGTTGACTAATGCTCCCGCTATTTTCGTAGGCTTTATTAATCGAGTTTTTAAACTGTATTTGGATATGTTTTTTGTGGTATTTATTGATGACATATTGGTGTACTTCCAAAGCAATGAAGGTCATGAGAATCACTTGAGAATTGTATTATAAACCTTGAGGGATCGATAAGTGTGACTTTTGGTCGAGAGAGGTGGCCTTTGTTGATCACATTGACCCTAATGATGGTATTATAATTGATCCAATGAACATGGAGGCAGTGAAAAATTGACCTAGATTGTTGTCTCCTTTGGATGTTCATAACTTTTTGGGCTTGAAAGAGTACTATAGAAGGTTTCTGGACGGAGTTTCATCTATTGCATCACCTTTGGCCAAGTTGATCCCTAAAGAAGGTGAAGTTTTAATGGCCAGATGAGTGCGAGAAAAACTTCTTAACACCGAAGGATCGTCTTTCGCCAGCCCCTATTTTGACATTATTAGAAGGTTTGGATGGATTTATTATATATTATGATGCCTCAGGGGTTGGATTTGGGTGTGTATTAATGCAACATGAGAAGGTCATACTATATGCTTCTAGACAACTAAAAATGCATTAAAAAAACTATCCAACTCATGATCTTAAATTGAGGACAGTTGTATTTTCCTTGGAGATTTGGGGTTACTAACTTTATTGGGTGCATGTTGATATCTTCACCAAACACAAAATCTTACAATATGTGTTTAGGCAAAGGGACTTGAAACTTAGGCAAAAAGAGGTGGCTTGAGTTACTAAAAGATTATGATATGAGTGTGTTGTATCATCTGAAAAAGGCAAACATAGTTGTCGATGATAAGAATCCATGATAGCATTGCTTATGTTGAGAATGAAAATAAGTCAGCTAAGGATGTGCGCCCATTGACTCATTTGGGTGTCACGTTGAGTGGCTCTAATAAGGGTGATATCCATGTTCATAATGGTTCAGAATCACCATTGATGGTGGATGTAAAAGCAAAACAAAATATAGATTCAAATTTGGTAGAGTTGAAGAATGTTGATAGTTAAAAATAAGGCGGAGGTTTTCTCATAAGAGGGAGATAGAGAACTTTCTTACTAAAGCCGGTTATTTGTTCCAAATGTTGATGGCCTAAAGGAGATGATGTTGAGTGAAGCCCACAAATCTTGGTATTCCATTCATCCATGATCCATCAAAATGTATAAAGACTTAAGAAAAATATATTGGTGGAACGGTATAAAAGAGGGTATAGCAATGTTTGTGGCAGGTTGTTCAAATTGCCAACAAGTGAAGGTTAAATCTTAATAATCGGAAAGTTTGGCTCAAGATATTAAAATTCCTACTTAAAAGTGGGAAGATGTAAATATATTTTTTGTGACGGGTTTGCTTTTTACCCGAACTTAACTCAATTTGGGTAGTAGTTGATAAAATGACTAAATCAGCCCATGTGCTACTTATTAACACTTCTTATAGTGCCAAAGGTTATGCAAAGATGTATATATGGGAATTGGTGAAGCTTCATGATGTGTCTTTTCTATCATTTTGAATTATGGCACTCAATTCACTTTAGATTTTTGGAAGTCGTTTCAAAAAAGTCTTGGAATTAAGGATAATGTTACACATGATAAAATTATCAAAATATCCCTAAATGAGAAAACAGTTCATCTCAAATCTTTTTGAAAATTCCGAGGTCGAAATCGCTATCAAAATAAAAAATTGTATGGAAAAATGATCTTGGTTGAATTTTAGAGCAATCAGATCATAACATTATTTTTTGGGACAAATGCAATTCTAGCAGAGTGCATGACATGTTACTGCATCGCAGACTTGTCGCTGACTTGCCTTAATTTTGGTTCTATTATTTTCTACCGTATTATAAAATCGATTGATATTTTTTTAAAAAGATGGTCCTTGGAGGGACCAGGTCCACGACGCGTATTTAGTTCACCGTAGTGCAAAATTTTTGGTCTTTCGAGGGGCATTCCAAACTTTTCCCCTATCTCTCCTAAACATAACCAATGACTAATATATATAGATCATTTCTTTGGCCTAAAAAGGGTTTCAAAACCCATTCTTAAATCTCTTACGCTAAAATTAAGTAAAGACTTTGAGCAAATAAGAAGAGAAAAGCGAGGGTTCAAGAGGATTGAGGCTAATTTCTTACAAAATTGAGTGTCTTCCTTCATCCAAGGTATGTAAGGCTAAGCTAAAACATAAAACTATTCTTTTTGTGCCCCTGTTGATGGTAATAGAAAGATTGTGAAAGTATTGAGTCTCCATGCATGTTTCTTTAAAAATTTTCTTGTAAACTATATATTATATGTATTTTACATTCTTGATGATCATTATGAACTTGATTTATTAAAATAAATATTTTTACATAAGTTATTTCATAAACCCTAAATATTATTTAATAAAGGTTTTACATGAATGAACCTAGGGGTTGGGTCTAGATCCTTGATAGTATGATTGTGATTGAGCATGATGATGATATTGATAGAACTTGATGATTCTAAGAGTCTTTCATAATTGAACTGAAATGATTAGTCTAAATTGATGGTCCCCTTATGATTGTCTAAACCCATCTTGAAAGATGTGATTGAAAATTGATTGGATGATTATTAGGACGAAATGCTTGATTGTGATGGATTGATAAGGGTCCTTAAGAGACTTGTTGATTAGATTGATTATTTTATGAGCATTGAGTTTTTGAAGGAGTATTGAGTATCGAATTGAGTAAGAGTTAGTCTAATTCAAACTCAATAACTATGCTATCAACACAGGATGATCGATAGGAGCCATAGCTTTGAAGTCCTTAATGAGGCTTGATGGATTATTGAGCGTCGCCTACCCTGGAAAGGTATTAGATGGGTGGGCAATGACACCATTTTGTTATATCATCACAGGCTTATAGGAGATGGTCGTTGGTCAGAGAAACTCCCAAATAGGTCTTGATAGTACTCTAATTGGATTTGGTTGGATTGGATTGTCTATGATTGATCACTATCTAGTCTTTATTCTTTCTTTAGACTTATGCCATTCTGACTGAGTATTTTGAGATGATTATATTCTACCTTATATCTATTTTATTCTTCCATCTTACATACTCATATATTCTACGTGTGACGTCCATTTAGACCTGCATTATTTCATGATGTAGAGAAAAATACTAGAGATCATCAACAAGCTCTCTGTTGAAAATTGTCATGCCCCGGGAGGGGACCCAAGACGTGGCCGGCACCCACATACTATTGCTAGTCCCCAAAGCGAACCACTAGGCCTCATCACATTCATTCATTCATATATTCTACTAATCAGCGGAAGATATAAGGAAGTAAATGGGCACATCATCATTGAGTTTCAAAATAATATTATAAATGAAAAGTCTAGTAGAAAGAAACTAGCTCAACAAGTTTTAACATCAATATTTGACTCTAGTCTATGAAGCCTCTATCACTATCAAGTGGTGCTTATGACAAACTATGGCCACCTCAGTCAAAATAAAGATAATCAAATCTAACTCTAAGTCAAGATGAAATAAATATAATGAATCCTCCGAAGTAGGAGAGACTCACCAATCAACTAAATGTCTCAAATCCTCAACGATGTGCCTGTTGACGATCTCCAAATCTCGTATCTACATCATGAAAAGATGCAGTCCTAGAGGGGGACATCAGTACGTGAAATGTACTACTATGTAAAATAGCTGAGTGAAACCAAAACAGGTAAAACAATATAGAAGCAATATCAACTCAATATAGAAATCAATCAACATGTCAAGTGTCTATCTAAAGAAAGAATAAAGAGTAAACAAGTGACCCATCTACCAATCAACTTATTAATCAAATCAGACTCAACTCAAAGGGACTCATTTCAAAGGAACTCAATTCAACTCATCTCATCTCATCTCGATTCAAAGGGACTCATCTCAACTCATCTCATCTCATCTCGATTTAGAGGGACTCATCTTAACTCATCTCATCTTAGAGAGACTCATCTCATCTCATCTCGACTTAGAGTACTCAGTTTAGGAACTTTCTGGGAGTTTCTCTTATCCGACAACAATCACTTATGAGTCAGCGATTGTACAACAATCACACTGATATTGCCACAATCATTCTGTACTTTCCAGGTAGAGAATGAATCAAAACCACATAGACAAGTTCAAATGGAGTCAGCAAATCTATAAGTCCTCTATTGATTTCATGGACTTTTAATCAAAGGGGACCTCGGCATAATATGATGTGATGGTTTGGGTCCTCACCTATGTTTGGCTACGTAGTTTGACGAGTGCGAGTTGGACTAACTCTTACTCTTTCAGTGCTCGATACTCCTCCCATGACTTAAGGCTCATAAAATAATCCATCCAATCAAAATATCTCAATCCGATCATCTCAATCAGCCTCATGAAGGCACAATCTTTCAATCAGTCTCATAGAGACTCTAATAATCTCATCAATCAACATATCAATCAATAGCTCAAGGTTTAGTACAATTATTTGGAAACAATCGAATAGACAAATTATTAGAGGTCATGTATGGAGACTCAATGAACTATCAAGTTCTATCAACTCAACATTATTCTCACTTCACAATCATAATCACAATCAACATTCTCACTCAAGGCTCTAGACTCAATCCCTATATTCTTTCATGCAATCTTTAAGAAAATAATAAGTAGGGTTTATACAATAATTCATGTAAAACATTCAATTCAAGAAAATAAGTTTGTGATAATCATCAACATATGAAAATACATGTAAAAATTATTAACTTTTCAAGAAAATAATCAAGAATCATGCATGTAGACTCCATAACCTTCAACTCTCATCTAAGACCACCTATGGGGCACATGCGAGAATAATCTCATGTTCTCGTTTAGCCTTAGATACCTGAAAAGTTGATATTACCATCGAATTTTGATGAACACTAGTTTTCTTGAAGAAAATCCTCGATCTCAGTAGTTCTTTTAGAGTGAAAGAACTTGGAAAGACATTGTTTGAAGAACTTCTCTTTGATCTTGAATCCTTGATTTAGAATCTTTAGCGTTCTTAATGAAGAACCCTAATTCTTGAGGAAGAAGAATCAATAAATACTTTCTTGGGATTCTTGAATTCGTTTTCTTGAAACCCTAGATTATGATTTAAGGTTCTATTAGAAATTTATGAATAGATTAAGAAATTTGGGTTACGTAGATTGAATTTTGTGAAGAATAACTCACTTTCAGGATGAATCTTGAAAGCTAATACCAACCTGATGACTTTCTTGATGATTCTTGAGCATTTATGTTTAAAAGTGAAGGAGAAGGCTTATGATTATAAGAACTGACGTTTTATGCGTTTTGAGACCTTAAATAGACCCCCAAAGGTTGTAGTATAAAAATAATCTAAAATACAAATAACAAACGCCATTTACCTCATCCAGAAAGGGCGCACGTTGGGTCCGCGATGTGGAGTCATCGCGCACCTTCAGACAACTCTGCAAGTCTTCAGTAAAATGGTCATAACTTTCTACTCCGAACTCAGATTAAGGAGAAATTTGATGCGTTGGAAAGCTAATTCGAATATATTCAATTTGATATATTATAGGTCATCTAGCTCATTTTGATTTAAGATATATGGTCATTTGAAGTTGACCCTTCTATCAACTCATAGAAAAACTTAGTTGGTAGAAATTCTTTAGACTTGGCTTAGTGTAAAAGATCTCTTATATTCTTTTATTGAACTTAAGAGGGGTTAAGAATTGACAAAAATACCCCTCAAATGATTTAAAAGTTGAAAAAATATAAGTGTGTATCGACGAAAGGTCCACGTCGCGGTTCTGTCATGCATCCTCACTGGAATTCAGTTTTGGATCAAAAATTTATTTTTCGATCCGACATCTCTAAAGTTCGAACGAAACCATTCTCCCATTCAATTTTCCATGTTGAATGCATATCCAATTTCGGATTCGTAAATAGACATAGGAAGATGCATATACGCAAATTTCTATTCTAGGGTTGTTTTAGTAATTTTATCGGGCGTTACATAGATCTTCTCCATATTTCAGTTGATTGATGAGTCCTCCCATATTTTGGATGATGCATATCGTTTATTTTATCTAGCTTATAGAGTTAGATTTTAGACTTGCTTATTTTGATTTAAGGTAGCTATGAACCTGTCTGTAACATCTCCAAATTCTTTCTACCTAATCTGAGTAGATGCACAGAGAAAACTGAGAGAATGACTAAGAAAAGTTGCTGAACAGGAATCCATGAGGTTCATCTACAGCCCATAGAGAGATCTACGACCCGTAGAAGAGGCCTCTTAAACCTCCCCCCTCCCACCCCATGACTTGGTGAAATTTTCTAAGTCTTAGGCCTAGGTACAAGACAACATATGACCTGTAAAATATTTCATGGCCCATAGATTGGTTTCATGAATTGGTAGTCCAAATATCAACTTTTCAGTATATTGAGTTACGAGTTATCAGATGACCCATAGAAGTTTTTACGGTTCGTAGAAGAGGTCTCGTGCCAAATTCCAGTAACTCAAAATTCTGGACCCCTGATTTACAAGAGGTTGTCTATGGCTCATATAATGGTCTATGACTCGTAAACAGTGTCAACTTGTCGACAGTTTTAAGAGAGGTATTTTTGTCTAGTCTTATTCCTTTTAATCAAATCCTTGGGCGTTTTAGACTTGATTAAAAGTTATATAAGTGTATTCTTCACGCTTAGGGATTTCTTGAGAACATCAAAGGAGGGAGAAGAGCGAGGGTTCCTCTATAACACAAAGATCGATTGGAGTTTAATTGTTTCATTTATGTCTAGATATGTAAGGCTTACTAAAGTGTGAAACTATGAGTCAAAGTTGAGAACAAAAGTTGAGTTTTGAAAATTCTATCATCCAATTACTGAAATCCCTATGTTTATCATGAGGTCTTGTAATGTTATATGAGATAATTGTATATTTCATGATTAGTGTATGAGATTTACATATGTAAATTTTTATACTTGATGGCATTAACTCTAAATTGAATGATTCTTCTAAAATCTATATATGGATTGAGTTAGGATTTGAGTTGGTTGTCTGAGCTGAGCAACTAATTGGACGTTGTTGAGCCTGAGAAGTATGTTGCATTTAGTCACTTATACTATTACGTATCTTGCTTGCATTACACGATAAGTCTAATTGAGTTGAGTCAGATTGTCTTCATTGGTTGACTGAGTTGATTAGAAACTGAGATGAGTTGAGATGAGATAACCTAATGAGATTGAGATTTGATGTGATTGATTGAGCATTGAGGATTGAGTTGATTTTTGTGCTGAACATGTTTTAATATTGGGAGGAGATCGATCACCAAGATGGGAGAGACTAAATAATTGCTCTAACCAACAAAACTACGTTGCCAGCGTACGATAGTCATATATCCCGTTCTAACGGCTCTTGTCCCAAAAGTTGGACATTTATTATGGATCCATGAGAGAGTTGATCGTCCTTTACCATTACAAGTTTAGGACAGGTGTAGCAATGATATCATCTTCGTTATGCATCACCAGACTAAAGGTGATGGAATTGAATATTGGTTAAGAGAAACTCCTACGCAAACACTAATTGGGCATGATGTTCATAAACTGAGTATATTTCTACTGAGTCCATTTTTTTTTAAAAAAAAATATGATTTACTTTAAACTTTGCATGTATTGAGTTGAGTATGAGTTGCTTGCGACGAGGTGAGTGAGTTGAGCTTTATTTCTTTGAGCTATTTTACATATCAGTATATCCCATGTACTGACATCCATTTAGACTTTCATCATTTCATGATGCAGATGCATGTGATAAAGGACTTTAGCCTGCTCATCATTGACGTCTAGACCAGTGCATTCTCAGAATTGGTGAGCCCTTCTTGCGTTCCGGAAGAGCTTTTTTATCTTCTTACTTTTATTGAGTAGTTTATTTCTTCGATTTGGGGTATTTATGGCCTGTCATGGCACCATCTAGACTATTGAGTAGAGGCTTTGTTTAGTATTATCATTTTCAAACTTATTCATTTGGAAACTGTGCTTTAGTAAAGTTATATTTATCTTTATCATGCCTTTTATTTTGATATATGTCTTCTGTGTTGAGTTGATGTGACGATGAGGCTAGGTGGTTCTCTTGAAAAATCAGCAATGGTTCTTCAAGTGCCGGCCACGCCAAGGGTACCCTCCCGGGGCGTGACAACCCCCATGGGTTCTGATCTGATTAAATCAACAGATGTCTATCATAGGACAAACACACATCATGATTATTTGACATTGTATTGTATTACTTAGTCATGACATTTCATTTCATTTCATTCGTTGCTTTAAATGTGATATACCAAGTGTGACATGATGGTTAACTCTGTTCTTGTAAATTATTATAATCTATCATTTCTTGCAAAAATAGTTGAAAAATAAAAAATTTAATGTCCAGATATACATATTTACGCTCGAGGCTTGCACCCCAAATTCAAGGACTTAGGTTTTATGCTTTCAATTTGCACTCCAAGGGTACTATACTTCACCCTGAGACTCTCCTTGAAATTCACACCCAAAAACTTTTTAAAAAATGCTTCTTATAGTAATGATGCTTTTGATATAATTCAATATTATTTTTCAGCTTCATGTCACAACTTTGATAGTGTTGGGCTAGTGCTAAGCACATACCATAACCTTTTTAATTTTTTTTAACAGACTAAAAAGAAAAATAAGATAATAAATTGATGAAACCAAAGAAGTCTACTATAAATATTACTCAACAAATATCAAATGTCAATCAAGTAATCTACTTCAAATTAGAACTCACTAGCACTGCTAAATATTTGCATAGGATTTTTTTTTCCACATAAGTCAAAAAGGAAACAAAATTGTAAAATGAAAAAATACATTCTATTGAAATTATGCAAACTCCTCTATATAATTTGGAGCACCTATGATGGCCAAAAATTCTCCTTCTGCTTAAAGACCATCACCAAAATTAATTGTTCTTTTTATACTTGCAATAGCATTTCGAGCCGCTTCTCTATCTTTTTTCTGTTGTTGCTTTACTTTCTCTTCTTGCAATATCAGCTGTTTCTCCCACAAATCAACCTTCTTCTCCATCTCTTTTTCATCAAATGTTCCATCAAGAATTGGTTGTGGAGCACCTATGATGGTCAATAAATCACTTTCTGCTTGAAGATCATCTCCAAAATTAATAGTTCTTTTAATGCTTGTAATAGCCATTCATGCCGCTTCTCTGTCTCTATTTTGTGACTTGGCTTTCTCTTCTTGAAGCTGCAACTCTTTCTCCTGCAACTCAACCTTCTACTTTATCTCTCTTTCATCAAATGTATTGCCAAGAATTTGTTGTGGAGCATCATCAAATGTATTGCCAAGAATTTGATGTGGAGCATTGACAATGGCCAAAAAATCTCTTTTCGCTTGAAGACCATCATCAAAATTAACTATCCATTTGATGCTTGCAATAGTGATTTGTGTCGCTTCCCTATCTCTTTCCCATGACTTAGCTTTCTCTTCTTGCAACTGTTTCTCATGCAACACAACTTCCTTCTTCATCTCTTGTGCATCGAATGCTTTGTCGAGAAGTTGTTGGGATTTCATGATCATGCTAGCATACTGCTTCTTCAACAAAGCTATCCGAAGGATTGTTGAAAACTAAACTTGATTTGGACTTTAGTTTTTGATATTGGACTTGCAAGTATTGGTCCAATAAATAGTCTATTATCTAAAAGTATCTTATAATAAGTAATAGGGTCAAAGTGTCTAGAAATATCTTGTAAAATCTCTAGTCTAGAAATGTCCATGATAATATATAGGGAAGAACTATCTACATACTAGTTAGTAGAGTTAGATCCTATAACATTCCTTGTACTTGTATAAATAGGGGTGTTCTCCCCTCATTTGAAATCAAGCAAAAAAAAGTTCAAGATCAATATAATATAAGTTCTCTCCATTCTTCTCAATATCCTTTCCACCTATATAAGTATCTTTTCTCTAATATATAGCCTCTTATTTCCAACAAAGTGGTATAAGAGCTTGGTTCGACAAGATGATAGCCAACAATGTCATCACGTTTTCTCGCCTGACAAAGGATAGCTATGATGGATAGAGCATCCAAATGAAGACCTTCCTAGGTGGAGCAAGGTTATCAGGAGCCTAAAGACAAGGGCTCACTCACGAAGGAATAAAAGCAAACTAAGACCAATGATCAAAAGGCTCTCTCGATTATTCAATAAAGTGTTGATGATGGAGTTTTTGAGAAGATTGCTTGTGCAACTACCGCCAAGAGAGCATGGGAGATCTTGGAGAATTCTCACAAAGGAGTTGACAAAGTTAAAAAAGGTTCAGCTACAAACTCTTTGAGGTGAGTTTGAATTATTGTGTAAAAATGATTCCGAATCAATTTCTGATTATTTTTCAAGAGTCTTGGCAGGTGTCAATCAATTGAAAAGAAATGGTGAAGTTATAAGTGATATTAGAGTAATTGAGAAAATACTTAGATCATTAGATACTAAATTTGACTACAGTGTAGTAGCCATGAAAGAATCTAAGGATCTAGAATCAATGACTATTGATGAACTTATGGGTTCACTACAAGCCCATGAAGAGAGTTCTAACAAGAGAAGTAAAGAGCCTTTGGAGTAAGCACTATAAGCTAAACTCTCTTTCAAAGAAGATGGTGGTGAAAAGGTACATCAAAGGAGTCAATAAGGTCGTGGATAAGCCCATGGTCGAGGCCGAGGAGGACAAGCAAGAAGAGGAGGCTACAACTCATTCAATAATGAAGAAAGGCATCAAAGTTTTCCTCAACAAGAGGTCATAGAAGAGGTTATGCAAGTGGAAAACAAAGGTATGACAAATCTCAAACAGGATGCTACAATTGTCAAAATTTTGGTCATTATTCTTCGGAGTGTGGGAAGTCAAGCAATTATGTGCAAGAAATAGCAAACCCTTGCACAACCTATGTCAGTATATACTCCTATAATTACAGCCTAATACGTTTTTCATTTTGTTTTAAGAAAAAAATCTTTTACAAGTTCTGGTTGGCAGCATATATCCACTAGGAAAATTAATATTTATTTCCTTGAGTGTAGACTTTGTAGTGAAAGTTCTAGCAAATTCAAAATTTTCTTTGTTTTTGATGATTAAAAAATTATATATATTGTGACATGAAATAACCAGATCTTTTTTTTAACTTAAATTTTATTTATAAGATCGTTTAATTTTTTTTCCAAATTAAAAGTGTTAAACTTTTTATATATCTAAATTGTTCACTTCCCACTAATTAAATGAAACATTCCTCCAATTAAAAAAGAATGATCTGATTTGATCTAACATAATACAGAGTTTAAGAAAAGAAAAGATTTTTTCGAATTTGTGATTCTAAATTAAAGTTATGTCAAATATATCAAAATACTTTTTAATTTTGTAGCATTAAATATAACACATGAAAAAGCTGAAATTAAAATGTTGCAAAAAAAAGTTTCATTATATTTTTAAGTATAAATTTCATAAATACCATATTGTTTATTCATAATTTCTAGTTTTCTCGGCTCTTTTAAAAATTATCAAAAATCTCAAACTTTTTGCGTCAGTTGATACCTGAAATTAATGATTGATGCCTCAATATAAATTTAATTATGTTACGTTAAATAAGGGAAAAAAATCTGACAATTAAAAGGTGATTCCTTAATTAACGCCAAAACATTATGATTGGTTAAATCAATCCCAACAAATTCATAAACAGCCTATTAGGTTTAAGATTTGAAAAAAAAGGATGATATTTTCACTTTCTTTGTCGTCTCCACCAAAATTCTTTTTTTATCAATTTCACTGGATGCTTTTATTATGATTTGATATTTAGCTTATAATACTTTATTATGCGTTGACACTTGGTTTATAAAGATTTCTTATTATTTGATACTGCGTTTGCAAATTTTTCTTATCAGTTGATACTTGAGTTATAGTGCTTTCATATGAGTTGATACTCAGTTTACATGGCTTTCCTATAAATTGATACTTGATTTTTCAAGGATGAATTATTGATCATCAGCATAACACAATTTTTGATACTTGAAAATTGGAAACAACAAAACACCTAACTCTACGAAAAGTATTAACATCGGAGTAATGATTTACAATATCAAGAACTCATTCACAAAAAAATTATGAAACTTAATTTACTTAATACAAGGAATCAAACTTAATACAAAGATGTAATGCCTTAAAATAATAATGATGATGATGATGATGATAATGATGATGAGACGAGAAATGCAAGTGGGTACATTTTTCCAATTTGTTAGTACCTAAGACCTAATTTCTTCCACTTTATATGGTAATGATTTTAAGTTCATGACTAAGTGGATTAATTGCTTCTTGCACTTTCTTAGTGTCATTATCACTTCAATTTTCTTAATTTTTTTAATTCTCCAAGGCACTACAGTTGCATCTATATAAGGGGACATCATTCTGCTCAAGAGAGAAAGAGAGAGCAGTGAAAGAAAGGGAGCAACACACAGAGAGGAAAACAAATATATATATACATATATAAGTTTAGTTAGTTTTGAAACGGATTGCGAGAGTTATCGTTTCGGGAGTTGAATTCAAGATTTGTCTAGAATTGTTCGAATGTGATTCCGACATTAACATAGTTTTACCTGTCCTTCTCTGAGATTGGGATTGAGTTATTGAATATTCATATATTATAATTTATGAATGAGATCACGTCATGCACTAAAAAATTTTCTTATAATATCTGTATAAAGAACTTTAAATATATAGATGGCTATTTAACATGAAAATTCTAAATTAATTGTTATTGCTTCGGTTACGACAGAGAGGTGCAGAGAGCAGTCCTTGTGGTTTGCTTATATATATTGAAATATATATAATATTCACTTTAATTCATTAAGCTGCCTACTTGAATTTCCTTCTATAATCTTTTATCCTTAATTCATTTTAGCTTCAAATATCTTCATTTTCGTGTCAAATTAATCCTATAAGTTAATTGTACCATCTAGTACAACTCATAAAATTTATGCTCGGGAAGAGTAAATAAAAGTATTAAATATGAGATAAATGATGACCGGAAATATGTGCTTTTAGCATAACATTGGGCATAATATTGAGAATCGTAACTAAGTTGGAAAATTATAATTTTTGAAATGTGACGGAGAATTTTAAGGAGAGCAATATCCCAATATATATAAAAGAGGATGAATATATAATTGCCAACTTGAAGAACTTCGATAATTATTGTACTTATAGAGAGACATATTGCTTCTAAAATCATGTTTTGATTGCATGTGTCCTCATACTATACGTCATGATATTTTGAAAAGTTGTGAATGGTGACTCGTATCATGAGTCCTTGACCACGCTCACTTAGGTGGAAAGGTAGTTGATACATCGTGACTCGTATCATGAGTCCTTGACCATGCTAACATAGGTGGCAAGGTAGTTGATATACTGTGATTCGTATCATGAGTTCTTGACCACGCTCACTTAGGTAGCAAAATAGTTGATGTATTGAGATTGTATACAACAGGCTGTGCGACAGTCTTGATTCCACCTTGCACTGCATCATATATCATATTATTGCATTACTTATGGTTATTTTGGATTGAGTTAATTAACATTATGTGCTCATGCCATTTTATACAAATTGGCAGCACCGATGCCGGACTGATTTTTCTGTTGCAGGTGAAAGTATTTCCTAAATTATTTCATAGTGTATCCAATTTCTAATTCCCTATCAGTTAAACCTACTGATTACATATTATGTGTACTCACTCCTATTTCTTTCTCCCCTGCAGATACTCATTACGATCCCACGCGGTAGTTGAATTGCTCGCGTAGTCGGGTCACGCTAGATCTAATGGTCAGACTCAAGGGCTTCGAGTTCCATTAGATTTTGTTCTAGTTGTATGGTCTTTATTTCTGGTCAAAGACTGTAATGTACTTACTCATTCGTGTATGTACTAGATGTTCTTTACACTTATGACACCAAGTTCTGATA
The DNA here is from genome assembly GCA_011800125.2 of Solanum clarkiae. Lineage (NCBI taxonomy): Eukaryota > Viridiplantae > Streptophyta > Magnoliopsida > Solanales > Solanaceae > Solanum > Solanum clarkiae. The sequence goes on along the minus strand of JAABOM020007927.1, from coordinate 4,348 downwards.
TATGATTTTATCTATTGAGTTTTCTATTTTAAATGTATTTTATCATCGAATTTAAAAAAATTATTAATTAGTTCCGTAGTCGTGATCCCATTTTGGCTGGTGACAAGTTTGGTATCTGTCACGACCCGAAATTCAGGCGTGATGGCACTCACCTAACCCACCAAGGCGAGTCAGCCTAACACTTACTAATCCAAATATAACAATAATAGCGGAAGATAAATAGACTAATACAACAGTTAATCATATGAATACCAAACTACAATTATCCCAAGGACTGGTGTCACATGTACAAACCTCTAAATATAGAATTCTCGAATAAAATACATGTCTTATATGTCTAGTTCTCAAATAGAACATAACATAATAATGGATTTCTTGAAGGTCTACTGAAGACATAAACAACTACCTTAAGAATAATCCAGAAGCTTGATTCTGTAATGAGAAAAGTCTGACCAGAGAGATCGGGCTCGCATCCTACAAAATGTAGCAAGAGGTAGTACTAAACACACGGTACTCAGCAAGTGAACTACTAAACATAAAATTAAGTAATATAGAATACAGGTACCTCCAACACTCCAACCAAACCCCCACAATTACAACCTGCACAAAATCAGTCCAACCTAACAGTTCACAATGTACATAGAATATAGCTCAATAACCACATCAACTATTATATATCAACAATACCAGGAATCGAGTGCATCTATCATAAGTTTCATAAAAAGTACTCACATGTTTATAAAATGATAATGAAGTGTTATACAATACAATGCAATGTCAAACAAAATGGTGCATGTCTACCTTGGTGATACACACTCGTTGTCTTATAGTCCTGGACCCATGGGGGGACTTTTAGTCCATGCATCTGTCACGGCGTGCGACACGATCCTCGAATCATAGTATCCGTCGCGGCGTGCGACACGTCCCTCGAATCATAGTATCCGTCACGGCGTGTGACACGACCCTCGAATCATAGTATCCGTCGCGACGTGCGACACGACCCTCGAATCATAGTATTCATCGCGGCGTGTGACACGTCCCTCGAATATGGTACATCCTCTTAGTTCTCATTCTTTTTCAGTCCACAGAATATTTGTCATAAAAGTCAATGCAAATAGGCATGTTTACACAATAATGAGAAAATATCTTATTTAATACAATGCACAGTTCACAACAACATAGTTCGGTACAACATCAACACTAATTCAATACCTCAAAATCATTCTCAACACCTCACACAAGAAGCACAAGATTCTATATACTTAACAAAGGTTAAAAAATTCACTTGTCTTATATAAAGTATCGAATCACGTCAATTCCAAAGCTTTTCCCTTTCTATGACACTCCAATTCACCAAAATCTATTCAAATATGGCATCATAATTATATAACGAATCTAACGACACTAAAATCAATTAATTCGGGTGAAAAAGGTAAAATGATCTAAAAATTTTATTGCCAAAAAAATACCATCGGAATCTAGAAATTTGTATATGAAAATGTTTCCCAAGTGATAAGGAATTCAACAGCGAAAACCAATTCAAAAACGGAGCTAATATAAGGAAGAAATCGTATGTTAAAGTTTTCTAAATATATTAAAAATGCAGCAGCAAGATCACGAATTTTACCTCAAACGATGCACCAAAATCAATTTTTGAAACTCCCACGGTGTTCTCCTCAGAAAAATATACAATTTAGCCTTTTGAATCGCTCAAATCTGATCAAAATTGAGAGAGAAAACATTGGTTGAAGTTTGGGGAAAGTTTGCGATCTTGGTGCATAATTCTGCAACTTTATTAGGTTGGAAACCGAGTCTGCCACGTGGAAAGACCTCATTGGGCCACATTACTTGCTCGTCTCAGCATTTTCAGCAATCTGTGAAACTTAAATTCGATGCTCCGACTTCATTTAGAGTTGAAAAAATACACTTCATATATGAAATCTGATTGGAAAAGACATTCCGGACTCATTGGTGTGGTCAAAATTCTCATGAGAGATCATTTTATTCCAGTGTGGGTCCCATTTCTCAATATCAAAAACTATCGAAGAGACTAAAACACCCCTAAAAAGCCTCGGGAACTGAGAGAAAGGTCATTCTCTATCAAATTTGACATTCCGGATTCAATAAAAATATCAGAATTTGCAATTGAGGCCTCCTTGACCCAAAACCTGGGAAAGCTCATTTAAACTAGTTTCGAACTCAAAAACTCAAAATATTCTCAGAAGCTCTAAAAATTACAGCGGAACTATTTTTTTAGCATTAGTTCGGCCATCTGGAACTATTGAAATTTTCAGAATTTCAATTTGAGCTTCCGAACCCCGACTGTTGACCGAAGTCAAACTTTGGTTCCGATAACAACTAAAAATGCAACTTCTGACCTAAAATCTTCATTTTAATTCCAAATTAAGTTCTCCAAGTTCTCTTAGATCAGATTCTGCATTCTAGAGCTGATAAAATCGACAAAATCACGATCCGACAATTGAAACTCAAAATGGCCAGAATACTCAAATTTTTCAACTTAAGCCTTTAAAAACTCTTTCATTTGTCAAGCTTATCATCATACTTTCGAAATATGACTTTTAGCATTAGCCAATAGTGACTCAAGGCAACTTTTAAGAAGGGCAAAAATAGTAATTTGGCTAAAAATACTAAAAATGGCCTTCAGGGTCATTACAGTATCAGAGCTCTAGGTTCACTGGTCTCACTAGTTAAAGAGCAGGGTGTCTAGTAAAGTCTCACGGATCGGTACGTAGACATTCGTATTTATCTTTGAGAGGCTATAAAATGCTTGATTAGGAATTCTCTTTTCATTGATTCCTTTCGTGCGATTTGTTCATATTCAAATTTTGTATGCCTCTAATCCTTTCTTTCTGCGTAGATGCTGAGGACTAGAGTTAGCCATACCGAGGATGAGTCTTTACCTACTGTCCAAGTCCCAGCCAGAGGGCGAGGTAGGGGCCGAGGCAGAGGTCGTGGCAGAGCTAGAGGTTGAGGTCGGGCTAGGGGAGCAGCATCAGCACGAGGTCAGACCAGAGGGACCTCACCTGAACCAATCATTGACCCAATTCATGAGCAGCAGGCTAAGGTAAGTAATTAGTTGGGTGATTGAATTTGAATGGACTATTGGCAAAAAAAAAGGCATAAAAAAATATTGTAGAAAAATCTGAGTTGGTTAGTATAAAAAAAATAAAAGAGAAAATTAAAAAATTGGGATTTCTATAAATAATTTAAATGGAAGGGATTATTAGAGATTTGAATAAAATATGTCGTGTATTTTTGTAATTTTTCCTATTTTTAAACATATTAAAAAGTAGAGTTGTCAATACGAGTTAACTTAACTTAGTTGGGCTAACCTATACAAAATTTTAAAAGTTTATGAGTCAAGTCAGGTGGGCCCATTATTTTGACGGGTTAAAAAATAACTGGCCTAACCCATAACTACATGGGCCACAGGCCACGCTAAGCCAGCTCACCTTTTTTCAAAAAATATATTGCTTATAATTTAAATTCTAAATTTTAATTGTTAAAGTCCCGAATAACAAATAAAATAATCTTAATAATACTTATCAAATTTGGTTTCTAGTGAAGATATGATTGTTTAACTTCGATTTGTCATTTTTTGTAAATATCTTGATACAATTATTCTGGAAAAAATAATGTTTATACTTGAATTGTTGAATTTTATAAAATTTATATCCATGGTTTAAAACTTTAAGTTTAGACTTCTCTTGTTATTCTTAGTATTCTATCTTATTTTAATTTTTTAATTATTTTTTATTTGGCTCGTATTCCAACACAACACATATTGTTCAAGCCCTACAAACTAGCAGACAAATCTAAACTGAGCTAAATAGCTTTTTTTTCCCTCCTAAATGGGTTCTACAAATCTTAGACCAATCTTATCAAATTATGAGTTGGCCAATGGGCCTTGCCCTTATTGATGATTCTACTTAAAAGAAAGGAAAAATTACACTAAGTAACAGTCCATAACATTTATTTATCACTTTTTTGGTGCAATTTCACTGTGGCTAAATAACAGTATTAAAAAAAATATTTATTTAGATTTTTTTGTTGCTCTTTTTAAATTTTTTTATTTTTAATTATTTTATTTTTTTGTGAACAATGAATATTTCTATCGTTTTATTAGTTTTTATTTTTTTTAATTTCTTAAGGTGAGAATGTATGATAGTCAAATATATATTGATACGTTATATAATTGCGTATATAATTCGATACACGATTATACACTTTTATTCAACATCGGTATATTACATATGCTCTACTAAATTATTTGTTTTTCCATCAATCTCAGATGGAGCCAAAGATTCACTATTTTTTGGCTTTGGGG
>JAABOM020007917.1:0-19923 GCA_011800125.2 Solanum clarkiae | reverse complement strand
CAAATTCAATAAGTGGCAAATGGTCCACCCAACTACCTTTAAAGTCCAATGCACAAGCTCGCAACATATCTTTAAGTTTCTAAATTGTGCGTTCTGCTTGACCGTCTGTTTGAGGGTGGAAAGTTGTACTGAAATTCACTTGTGTCCCTAAATTCCTTTGGAAGGACTTCCAAAACTTTGCAGTGAATTGAGCTCCTCGGTCAGATGTAATGGAGATTGGGACTCTACGTAGCCTGACTATCTCTTTGAGGTATAGCTTGGCATACTCTTGAGCTGTATAATCACTCCAAACTGGCAAGAAATGTGCTGACTTTATGAGTCTATCAACTATTACCCTTATAGAGTCAAACTTCAGAAACGAGCGAGGCAAACCGGTTACAAAATCCATATTGATCATATCCCACTTCCATGTTGGAAGCTCTATACATTGCATATAACCTCCTGGTTTTGGTGTTCTACTTTCACTTGTTGGCAATTTGGACATTGAGCCACAAATTCTTCAAGGTCCTTTTTCATGCCTCTCCGACAAAAATTCCCTTCAGGGCATGGTACATCTTAGTTGATCATAGATGGATGGAATATTGGGAATGATGGGCTTCTTCCATTATCCTCTTTCTTAATCCATTAATATCAGGCACACATAATCTATTTTGGCAGTAAAGTACTCCATTTTGTGTAAGGTCAAAGCACTTTATCGTACCCTGACTTACCTTTTACTTAAGATGTCATAACAAGATCCTCAAACTATTTTTCTTTCACCACTATTACCAATGAAGAATTCACAGCATTATGCACAATAACCCCTTTCTTTGGAGTTTCAAGAAGGTGAACTCCCAAACTAGCTTGCTGGTGTAGATCCTTAGCCACTCCTCGACTTATCATGGTCTGGTCACCAGTATTTATGATTGCCTTACGACTCAAAGCATCGGATACCACATTTGTCTTCCCCAGATGGTATAACATATCAACGTCATAATCCTTTATTAGCTCTAGCCATCTCTGCTGTCTTAAGTTTAGGTCTTTCTGCTTAATGATGTATTGTAAACTCTTATGGTCAGTATATGTGTCAATGTGAACCCCATACAAATAGTTGCGCCATATTTTCAGAGCAAATACAATCACTGCTAGCTCAAGATCATGAGTTGGGTAGTTTTTCTCATGTGATAGTAGTTGTCTAGATACATAAGCAATTACCCTACCATGTTGTGTCAATACACACTCTAAGCCAACTTCAGAAGCATAGCAATACATTGCATACCCTTCGGTGCCTTCTGGAAGTACTAGCAAAAGTGCAGAAGTTAGCTTATTTTTCAGCTCCTGGAAGCTCCTTTCACATGCATCGTTCCATTGGAACTTGGTTGCCTTATGTGTCCTTTGTTGGAGGTGCAGAAATAGAAGAAAAACCTTCAAAAAACCTCCTGTTATAACCTGAAAAACCTAGGAAGCTTCAAACTTCCATTGGATACAATGTGACCCAAAAATATCACTGATTTTAGCCAAAATTCATATTTAGAAAACTTGGCATATAACTGTCAATCACGAAGAACTTGTAACACCTGTAATAAGTGATTTGCGTGGTACTCTTTTGATCTTGAATATACCAAAATGTCATCTATAAATACTATCACGAACACATCCAAGAATGGCTTGAATACCCTATTCAACAGATCCATAAAAACTACTGGTGCATTCATTAGTCCAAATGACATAACAAGAAATTCAAAGTGCCCGTAGCATGTTCTGAAAGCAGTCTTAGGTATATCTTTCTCCTTCACCCTCACTTGGTGATAACTTGATCTTAAATCAATTTTTGAAAAGCATTTGGCACCCTGTAATTGATCAAATAATTCATCAGTCCTAGGGAGGGGGTATTTATTCTTAATTGTCACCCTATTCAATTGTTGATAGTCGATACACATTCTCAAGGTGCCATCCCTTTTGCATACAAATAACACTGGTGCACCCCCAGGGGACACACTAGGTCTTGTAAAACCCTTCTCCAATAAGTCTTTTAACTGCTCCTTTAATTCACCCAATTCTGCCGGGGCCATTCTATATGGAGGGATGGAAATAGGTTGAGTTCCTGGAAGTAAGTAAATACCAAAATCTACCGCTCGTTCTAGAGATAAGCCTAGAAGTTCTTCAGGGAACACATCAACAAATTCATTCACTACAGGAACTGATTGAAGAGTTGGTGATTTTGTCTCCATATCCTTCACTCTAACTAAATTACATATATACCCCTTTGATATCATCTTCCTGGCCTTAAAATAAGAGATAAACTTCCCTTTTGGTTCCCCAACATTGCCTTCCCAGTCAAGAACTGCCTTATTTGGAAAGTGAAAGTACACTCTCTTAGTTCGGCAATCCACGGTGGCACAGCAAGAAGCTAACCAGTCCATACCCATTATAACATCAAATTCCACCATTTCTAGCTCAATTAGGTTAGCCAATGTGTCACGGTCACAAACAGTTACTACACAGTCATAATAAACCCTTCTAGCCATAATAGATTCATCGATTGGTGTGCACACTTCAAATGATTTATTCAATAGTTTAGGTGTTCTCTTAAGCTTCCCAGCAACAAGTGGAGTGATGTATGTAGAACCAGGGTCAATTAATGCATACACATTATGTGAAAAGATGGACAATGTACCTGTGACCACATCAGGTGATTCCAAATTCTGCCGACTCCCAAGAGCATAAGTACGATTTTGGACTCCGCTAGAGCTAGCTGCCCCTCTAACACCTCTACCACGACCTGTAGGTGCTTGTTGACCCCTACCTATAGGATGAACTGACGATGATGATGCAACAAATGACCGGTAGATTTTGCTATATCACCCATATGCCTCATCGGGAAATCTTTTATCATATGCCCTGGCGCACCACACCATTAACAAACATCTGTCCTAACATGACATATACCCAGTTGACTTCTTCCACATTGTTTATAAGGCTGCCTAGGTGTCATTTAATATCCTGCTGAATATCCTGTTGTTCATGTACCTTGTCCCTCACCTTTTGACAAAACTGATTACTTCTAGACCCTTGAAGTTGTGGTGGAGCACTAGCTGCAGAATAGGAGGATATTGGCCTAAGCGATTTATTAGAAAACCGAGGCCTATACTCACCTTGGGGTGGTGTAAACTGCCCTATAGACCTGGCTCTCTTGGATTGCACCCTTTTTACCTCTTGTGTCCTTGTCCTTTACCTCTAATGCTCCAATTTCTGTGCAAAAGCCTGCATTCTCGCTATATCCATGTCTTTATTCAATGAAGCAATGGTACAGTCTCTGACCAGATACGTAACCAATCTATCCACACATCGATAAACTCTATCTACTATAGTAGCAACTACATTAGGAGCATACCAGGCCAGTGAATTAAATTAAAGGCTATACTCCTTCATGCTCATATTCCCTTAGTGGAGGTTCTAGAACTGATCTGTACGGGCCTCTCGGATCTCTAATGGCAAATAATGGTCAAGAAATGCCTCTTTGAATTCTTTCCAGATAGTTGGAGGTGCATCTACGCCCTTAGATTGCTTCCAAGCTTCAAACCACAATATAGCCACACCCTTCAACCTATATGTCGCTAACTCGACAGCTTCTATACCACTTACGTGCATAACATCTAAAGTGCGCTGAATCTGATCAATAAAGTCTTAGGGATCTTCATTAGGATCTGACCTAGTGAAGGATGGAGGTTCCAAATTAAGGAAGTCACGTATCCTAATACCAACTGCCCTATTTGTACAACCTGTACCCATAACGGGACCTTCCTGCCTTTGACCCTGGCTAGCAACTATACGAGTCAATAGTTGGACTGCATTTCTCAGATCCTGCACAGTAGCATCAATAGGTGGTTCTAGAGGAATTTCACTATTCTCGAGCTCATCAGGAACTGGAGGAGTTGGAGATGTCTGTGACAAAGACTCTTCTCGAACCTCATCTCATTGTCTCTCCTGGCTGGGTATACCAACCACACTTCTACTCCCTTCCCTTTACCTTTGTTTTGCCTGGTTTCTAGCATACTTGCTGTACAATACAATTTAGGAATTAGACATAATGCACCTATTACACTTGACTTTATGGCACGATCTAAACAATGGAAAGAAAGTAACAACTCTTAAATGCCACGTAGCCTCCTGCTTATAAATGTGGTGTACAGCACATCGATAAACAAGATTCTACAAAGACATGACTTTATAGACTCCCTAGGATGACCCACTCTGATACCACTTCTATCACGCCTCAAGTCCCGTTAGGGCGGACTGGCACCCGTTGCCAATAAGGACCAGGAGAACCAACCTGTGTCTATGCGCTTTTTATAGTATTATAAGGTACTTCTACATTTGATATGACTTGAAGAAAATAAACAGTGATAACAAGCCAAAAGGAAATGCACATGACTAGGCCGTTGGGGCCACGGTGTCTAAAATATGAGACATGACCACATTTTAATTTACATAGTCTATAAAGCCTCTAGATAAGGAAAAATAACTAATAAGGGTCGGGACAGGCCCTGCCTCAACTAACTGTACAATACAAACATATAAACTCTAGACATGCAAAGCTCCAAAGCAACCTGGAGCTGGTATCAGCAGCTGGATATCCTGTACTCCTACTGAGGAGATCTACTAGCACATGTACCTGCAACATGAAATGCAGGTCCCCTGTAAGGGACGTCAGTACGGGATAATGTATTGAATATGTAAGGCAGGAAATACTGTATATGTAGTAACAAATCAAATGAAATTATGCACTGGTGTAGTATAAGAGACCACCCGTTAATTATGCTGTGGGATCATGTACTTTATGTTATTTTTATTACTTTACCTTTACTGTATAATTATGTGGACAATAAGTAATATAAATAACTAGCTGATCAGTGGTAAATCTATATCGGGATCAACCCTAGCTAGGCTTTTCCTTTAACCCCTTGGGCTACCCCCTTAATAGGATCGACCCTGGCTAGGCGATTCTTCCACCCCTCGGGTTACCATCTATCAACAAGCAATATACTTTATCTTTCAATTATCTTTGAGATAATTCTTTTGGTGGCCATACTATTAGAGTTGTAGGACTATAGATACAATATATGACACATGAATAATCACAAAATACAACACTATAATGAAATGAGTAAGTTACACAAATAATGAAATGTATAGGAGGTAGAACAACACATGAACTTTATTTAGTAGAACGAACTCGTGTATCTTGGTATCCAAGTATGTATGCAGATTTAAAGGTGACTATGTATGGGAGCATATGAACATGTGAAAGAGTATAGAAATGGTTAATAGTTGTGTCGGAGTTGGTAAGTGCCTTTATGTGCCAAGGCGGGATCTATGTTTTATGCCATATAATATGAAATCAAGTGGCATTACATACCTCACTGTACGACCTCGCTATTATCTCGAGATAACCTTACCTTCCTCCAAATATTTATCTAAACCATAGTAGGTGATAAAACTAGCATTGGCAGCCAATAGATACATCTTGGTAGCCCAATCTCATAAAAAACAACATACAAGCAACAAGCATATAATTGTAAACCCGAGCGTATTCTTTCAACCTTTCCGACTTTAATCGTATTTTCTAATACTCATTCTCATATATATATATATATATATATATATATCATGTGCAGCCTGTTTTAATTCCATAATAATTTTACAACAGCCCACAAAGTACAAGACATAGCAATTCTACACAACATACAAATAGGCGGCATAATATTACATCCTTTCGCTATATTTCGACGTCAACAATCCTGAACCTATTTCAACTTTACCCAAATAGTATCCAACATTTCTTACATATAAAGCTAGTCTTACAATAGTCCAAAAATATTCCCAAATTAGGTGAAGGTCGTGAAACAACAATTTCCAATTATCAGCTCATAAGTTTCTTTTATGAGTACAATTAATATATTCCTACAATAAGTCATCTTTGCGGACTGTAACAGTGGTGAAGAAGCCTAGTTACATTACTATCAAACTAGATTTTGTTAAATACATAAGTCTTACTTCATAATATAGCCAACCAAGGAGAGAAAAGTCTCTTAATTAACATGAAAAGTGTACCACAATTCGTAGGATACATGCTATCCAAAATTTCCAGCACAAGTATAATTAGCTTATTTCTTTGGTTTTCATAAACAAATAATACTAAGTGCATAAGTTGATTTAATTACCTTTAAACTCAAGGTTTAGAGCTTGTTTAGGAATCCTTGTAAGGTTGTGAGGCCTGTTTTTCACACATTGAAAGAGGGCAAAGAATAACCAAGAAAGCATAATTTTTTTTGTCCAAGTTGAAGTGACTTTAGGGGGATGTCTTCACCCCTTTTAAAAGACCTCTTGGCCGACTTACTTTTGATTTCTTAGACATAATATATTAAGTTGGTGATTCAGCTTCTGGCTCCTTTCACTTGGGCCTTAAGGAGCTCCAAATTGATGGGTTTTTACTGCCCATTTTCCCCCTTTCTCTTAGTTAGTTTTGGGCCCAAAATATTAAAGAAATTGTGATGTCTTTGGGCTCTTTTAATATCCTTCTTGGGCTGAAAATATAGTCCATTTATGATGATAAAACATGGGCTAAAATTACACCCTTAATACGGACTTTATTCATAACTGGACTTGGATAAATTCAACATCAGGCTTCATCTTCGTTTAGCTAGCAAATATAAGCTAAGCAAGTAGGTGACTCACCTGCTAGCTTCCTAAGTCCTGCAAGTACCTCAATTATCTCACTTTTTTTAGGGCCATGATCTCGTCAATTTGACACAAAACATGTATACACCCGACCCTTTTAAGCATTAGATGCACATATCGCCCTATAACATGAGATTTAAGCACTTTTAAAAATGGGCGCTAATTTGACCAAATCATATCATGTTTCATTTGCGAAGTACTAGTATTGTAAGAATTAGGGTGTTGTAAGTTAGACCCATTTCCCACTCCATTTGACACCCTGAAGGAGAATATGAAGTTGGATTTTTAATTTCACACACAAATTTTGAGATTCACGGAAATTACAGTACCAAGCACTTCCGAGGCACATTTTCGAGCACTTTTTTTTGGGGGGGGGGGGGGTCATTACAACATCTCCCCTTTGGAAACATTCATATCCAAATATCAAAGAAATGAACAAGAGAAGAGTAGTCATAAAGAGATCAACCCCAACAAGAATGCAACGACACACTTAAAACACCATTTTCAAAATTCACATAAGTGTTAAAATCACCATGATCTTTCTCAATATAATGATAAATGTATGCAATGACATAGGGGCTTAAACATAAGACAGAATTCATGAAAGGACTTGACGTGTTATCATAAGCTTGAATAGAATGAAAGAGGTACGAATATTGCTCCTCTATGCCAATTCCAATTCCTGATGTGCTGTCAAAATGCAGTATATTTGATGCCTAAAACGAAGGATTTTGTGAGTCCTTAATGCGACTTCTTATGGTTTTTATGTGTTTTTGTGTTGTTATTGTAGAAAAGGTAAGTTGGCATGATTTTGGGAGAAAGTTATAGATTTTGCTGAAGTGCAGGACATACCAGCCTGCCTATGAGTCGTAAGGACATACGAGCCCAAGCTATGAATCGAAAGGTGATCTCGTAGTGAAGAATAGTGAATAAAAATCAGAAATCTGCTAAGTGGAGGTCGGTCCTACGAGGCCACTCTATGAGTCGTAGGTCTCTCAACGACTCGTATAGCTGGGTTAGCAGCAAGAAACAGAGAGAAAAAATTTTTGACCAAGAATTGAAGGCCTCGACTACGAGAAGAACCTATGAGTCATAGCCCTAGGAACGACTCATACTAGTGGGTCATATCAATCAAGTCCAAAATGCACATTGCCTGATACGAGACCCCAATTATGACTTGCAGGTCACCCTACGAGTCATACCTACGAGACATACCTGTTGCCAGCTTTCTTTTCTTCTTAATTTTTTAGGGTTAAACTATAAATTCTATAAATATTTTATGTTAGAGTTTATTTGAGAGAGACGTGAATTTGAGGAGAAAAACACTTTTGAATATTCTCTCTATAATATCTTTAGGGTTTAGAGTAGATTTCTATTTTTATTATTGGAAAACCCACTTTTGGGGATTGCAAGACAAACATTGTATTCATTTTCCATTCATCAAAGCTTGTGGTTTGCAATTTGTGGAGCTTTTGTTCTTCATTTGCTTGGATAAAATGCTCAACTGTGTCATTTATTTTCATTGTCGTTGGTTTCGCCTTAGCCAAGAGTAGCTAAGCACCCACACTTGGTGTTGTGGGAACGATGGGTGGTTGACTTGGGATAACCTAGGCGTTGTGCATTTCTATGATTGTGGTTTTGCATGTATTGTTTATTTCCCTTTATTTTGGTTGATGTTTTGTTGTGGCCAATATCAAACCCCACCTACTATCACGAGTCTGACAAAGTAGTGACCAATAGGAAAAGGGAAGTAGATGACAAGATTCGATTGATGTGTTCTCGTCTAATCTACCAAACCTGACCAAGGGGAGGTTGACTGGGGCAATAGGTAGCGGTTAGTTGGCACACCATGGTTGTCGACCAAGCGCCATGGTGGAATTTGACCTTCACCTTCACAAGAGGGTTGGAAGAACCTAAGTTACCATCCTGCATAGGAATTCTCAACTAGATTTATGTTGCCTAGGGTAATTGAGTCAGCGAACCATGGAGAATACAATTCCTGAGTTGTCCCCAAATTTGAGTGTTTTCTCACATAGTCAGTATAGTCTTTATTTTGAGTTTTGTTATTAAATCACAAAACCCCCCATTTGGAGAGTTTAGTTATAAATGCTCGAAATGATTGATAGTGAACTCTTATAGTCAAGCCTTGTATTCCCTGTGGATTTGACCCTAACCTTTGGTTAGATTAATTGCTGACAACAACCATTTTCTTATTAGAGCGTGAACATCATAAAAAATTATGGCGCCGTTGCAAGGGCATACCTCTAGGTTTTGACTTGATTTCACTATTAGTTAGTTTTAGTATTAATTTCTAGATTGACTTGTATTTTACTTTTATTTTTTTTGTTTTTTGTTGTTTGAATTTATTTGCAGGGTGTACTAGGTTGTATGCCCAATACAAGGAGCCAAGGTAATCCCTTAGCTCCGATCAATTTGGAGATCCATCAACTGCTGGAAGAATGTCTTAGGTGAATAAGGAAGTCACAGTTGAGGAAAAGATGAATATGAATGACGATGTGGGAAGAGACAAAAATTCATCCCTGAGGGATGATAGTCCATAACTTAGGGATTTCAATGAGAATGCTTATGGTTGGAACCAATTGCTTGAACCCTATAGCCATGGACGTTGCTGGGGCTATATTGTTGCCACCTTTACCAGTAGATGCTAAGTTTTCAGTTTCAAGTGGATTAGTTCAAATGCTCCAATACCATGGATTGTTCACAGGGCTACCTTTGGAGGATCCCCATCATCATCTCCATAATGTTTTCTTCGTTTGTAAGAGCATCATGGGGACACAAAATCTTTCTCTTGATGTCGTTGGTTTATGGGTGTTTCCACTGTCACTAATTAGTAATACAGCTGTGTGGTTGTCTGAGCTTCCTCCAGGTACAATAACAAGTTTGGCAGAGCTTCAAAGAGTGTTTCTAAAGAGATATTTCCCAAGATCAAAGAAGCTTAAGCTCAAAAATCAAATAAACAATTTTGAGCAATTGCCGGGTGACTCTATTAGCACTACTTAGGAGAGATTCGCCAAATGCTTGAGGATGGTCTCTGATCATAAGATAGTTGATGGTGTGTTAGTTGAGATTTTCTATCGGGCACTTGATGAGAATAGTCAAGCTTGCGCTGAAACAATCATGGGTGACATGTTTCTCGACCAACCTTTTGCATTGATAGCTGCGAGGATGGAACATGTGGTTAAAACCAATAGAGCACGGGTTCAAAGAGAGCGAGGTGCAATGAAGATTTCTTGTGCGGTCAACACCAACAATGAGCAAGCAAAGGTCAACAAAGAGATCACGAAGCAACTTGCTCAACTTCGCACGAGTATGGACTTGGTCTTGAAGAAAAACCAAGCAAGTGTCCAAGCAGTCACCCACCAACCTCTTAAGGCTCCCATATATGGAGATCCATTCTTTGATGAAGATGCTTGTTTCGTGAGTAATCAAGCGACAGGTTTTCGGAACAACCCCCAAGGGTCCAACTCGGACTATTGGAGGCAAGGTTCCGGGAATCAAGGTTTGAACTACAACTGTGATAATGCTTGTAGAGACAACCGAGGGGGCTACTATGAAAGAGAGAGAGAGAGAGAGAGAGAGCGTGGGATACCAATTGGGGTAGAAGAGATGGTTATAGGAATGGTCTTTAAGTGTCACCCCACAACCGTGATTCTATGGCAAGCACTTCGAGGGTTGAAGAGATATTTGACAAGTTATTGAAAAGAGTCGATCACTAAGATGAGACCTTGAAGGGAATGAAATTGGACATTTCAAGCATAAACCAAAAGATAGAGTCTCACTCCGTGGCGATTAAACAATTGGAACAAAAATTTGGGAAACTTTCTTCACAATTGAACCAACGCCAAAAGGGCACTTTACCAAGCAATGCAGTTCAAAATCCAAAAAATGAAGGGCTTACATAACAGTCACAATAAGGAGTGGCAAGAGCACCATAGATCCCCACATGCCGGTGATAGAGGATGAGGTTTGTGAAAAAGGTATTGGCGGTGAGGTGGTGGTTGAGAGAGAAGGTTCAGAGAATGTTGGATGCAAAGAGACGATGTGAGCATGAAAAAATTAAGTTGATTCCAAAACTTCCTCCTCCTTTCCCTCAAAGGCTTAAGAAAAAGGAAGAGGAGGCAAATTCAAGCACTTCCTCTCGATGTAAAATCAACTATCCATCAATATTCCCCTTCTAGAAGCTTTGGAGAAGATGTCCAAGTACGTCAAATATATGAAGGATTTGGTGACAAAGAAGCACACGTTGAGCCAAGAGTTCTCACAAGAGCTCCAACAATGTAGTGCGATCATGACTAGATGCCTTGTTAAAAAACGAGAGGACCCCGGTGTATTCATCATGCCTTACACCATTGGTGATGTTGAATTCACAAGAGCATTGTGTGACTTAGGAGCAAGTATCAACCTTGTGCCTCTTGGCGTGTTCAAAAAGCTTAGTTTTGGCACTCGTACTCCAACAAGAATGTGGTTGCTTATAGTGGATCAAACCCATCATATTGGAAAGACCATTTCTGGCCGCTAGGAGAGCCTTGGTGGATATGGATTCAGGTCAGCTTTGGTTTAGGGTCAATGATGCAGAGGTCGTGTTTGACATCCGCCAATCAATGAAACACCTGAATGAGTTTAAGAGTGAAATGTGGGCCTTTGATGATTTTTGATGATGGATGATGACTGAATCGAGCCATGACATTAAACAAGGCACTTCTTGGGAGGCAACCCAAGTATCTTTGATAATTTTTCGCTTGTTTTAAATGTATTTGGTTATTGAAATTTTTACGTAGTAATATGTTATCTTTTTTTCAAAATTTTAAATACATGAATTCAGTTGTGTTGTTTGGAAGATTGCTGTATTTTGAGGTTTGGCTTGCAAGTGGAAATTAAGAACTAAAGATGTGAGAAAAATTAAACTTGGAGTAGCCTCTACGAGTCGAAGTCACCAATACGACTCGTAGTCATGCCACGTAGAGAGAAATAGTAAGGATTTGTAGTTGGCATACATACTACGAGCCAACCTTTTGATTGGTAGGTCACCTACGAGTCATAAGTGGGGTTCGTAGTGCTCAGGTATGGATTTTGAAAATTTTCTAAGTGTTGGGTCTGTTATGAGATCGGGACCTACGATTCATAGGACATGCTACGACTCGTTGTCGGGGTTTCATAGACCTAGTATGCAGATTTTTAAAAAATTGACCCATTTTGATATAAAAAGGGGTCAAAATTCATTTCCCTAACTTTATTTCCCTTACCCTAATTCGAAAGAAATTCCCAAATCCCCTCACCCACTTTGTCTTTCACTATTCTGATCACCGTCTTGGTTGTCCACGTCATTTTCCAGCTAGTTTTCTGACAAGTCTATTTTCTTAGGTTTCGGTACCACCTTTCCCTCTTCATTGCATCTATTTGTACGTCTCACTTGGCAAGCTTCTTAATTAAGTTTGGTACGCTCTTGTGATAAATTTCATTCTTGGAAGATGATTGTGTACTTGATTAAGTCTTGATGATTGTACCCATGTGATAATGCCTATGTGTCTATATGAGAGTTAGGGTATGGGTATTTGAGACCCTTAGTATAATTTGAATCTTGATGGGGACTGTTGTTGGGGTGGGTGGGTTGTAGTGTTGGTATACAAATCATATGAGTTAGTGCACCATTGCATGTGATCAGTTGTTAAATAGTGTCAAAGTTGGAATGTGAGGACTGTGAGTATGCTCTGAAGTGAAATTCATGCTTGACCATGTTTGAGGTTTTATTGAATTATCCTTGAATGTCAATGGATTGTGGTATTATGATAAGTGTGAATTTGGAGATGAACTATTCATGGGATCAACTTGAATGAAGTTTGGGGATTAAGTTTTATTTTAGGGTGATGGGTGTTGTGATTGACATGCTTCGAATTGTGTCATATCTTTGTGCTTAGAATGTTGCGTTGTTTTGAGATTATCCATATGTGTCATTTGATTGATATGTTCTTGAGTTTTTGTGGGTGAGTTGCAGTTATCCTAGGTGCCTTATGTTCCCTACTACGAGGACCCACTACAACTCGTATTCCAACCTACCTGTTGTAGTGGCCACTCGTAGAAGGCACCAGTCAGCTGAGGTTCCTTAACATTTCTCTTATAGGACCTATTTACGACTCATTGTTTCATATACGACTTATAGTGGGGGTCTTTAAGTATGACTTAGGTTTAAAAAAATCTCTGGAGTGAGGTTGAGACCAGCTTACGACTCGTAGGCCACCCTATGAGTCATAACTGTATTTCGTATCTGATTCTAGGTTGCATTTTTCTCAGTAGCCTTGAAACTACGAGGCTAGAATACGACTCGTAGGACACCCTACGAGTTGTACCTGCATATCGTAGCTGCAAACCTGCAACTGTATCAGTGACTTTTCTTTTGATTTCAATGTTTAAATATTGCTATGCTCATTCTTTATTGTGTAATCACTGCTTAATTAAACATTCTGAGGCTCGCATGTTGATGTATGGTTGGTTTTCAAGTATAATGCCTCCAAAGGATAAACGAACTATTGAGACATTTTAAAGGAAGTTGGTCAACAAATCCTCTGAGACCGAGCAATTCGAGGGATCTGTAGAAGTTCATAGAGTCAGAATGGACACCGAGGCAAATGTGCCTCAGACTCGGCCTCACACAGCACAGACTCCGATGGTAGTCAGCAACTCCTCCTAGTCTTGAGAGAAGGGTGATGGAGATGAGTCTGATAGTGGCTCACCACAAATGACTCCTACACACACTGAGATAGGATCAGAGGAGGGGGTCACCGGCTCGCAGCAGGAAGTACAGTCACAACCCCCGATCAACCCCAGATGGTGTGTTTTAGCTATGAAAGAGATCTACAATAAGGGGTTAGAGCCGAAAGGACAGGGCAAACATGTTAAGAAGTTCCATGAGGAGTCCAAGTTGAATGAATCCGGATTAGATGGAGTACCAGGGTTAGATGCTGAGCTTGATAGACTCGGACTCCGATGGACTTCGCAGCGATTGGGAAAATATGCTCATTTGGTCTGAGAATTTTATACATCATATTTTGCTACTCTACTCTGGGGCCTGCCCAATAACAAGAAGGTGATTGAGCAACCTAGATTATGAGTAGTTCTAGTAAGGGGTAGGAAAATTAATATTTCTGAGGAGACGATCTGACAGGTTCAGTTTGGGCCTAACTTCAAAGTGCCTCATTCCACCATAGAGTATGATAGCAAAATTTCAAAGATGTAGAATGCAGTGAACGAAAAGATGTTGCGAACAAAACTAAGATACATCAGTAGATTGCCATCTAGATATGTGAGGAATGTTTCGAGCCGACGTGGATCACAAACAACACTGATCCGATAGTGAAAGCCTACCTCTCTTTTTGGGCTAAGTTTTGGTGGTTGATTATTCGTTGTCACATCTGCCCTACTTTCATGGATAATGTGATCACCCTAGAGTGAGAAATGCTATTAGCCAACATCTTAGCTGGCTATGAGATTGATTGGGACCGAATTATCTCTGAGCAGATTCAAGAGTCTGCTGTTAGGACGAGCACCTCTCTGCCATTCCTCTTTCTGATCCACCATTTGTGTAGTGTAGCAGGTGTTGTATTGACCCCTATTGGGACCCGCATGTAGAGGCCACACGCACTATGGATCCCAGCCTGATAAAGAATGCTGAGAACCTGGTGTCCTTACAGTGGGCAGCTTCTCTTCCCGTACCATATCTATTCCCGATTGAGCCTCAGACTCAGGAGCAAACCCCAGCCACCACTAGTACTCCCCAGCTACTACAGAGCCATCCCCAGCTATAGAGGTTGAGTAGATGCCATCCTCTAGTACGCCCGCACCAACATCATCTATTATGCAGGTTGATTCTCTTATCTCTGCTATTGATTTTCAGGCATTAGTGCGTAGAATGACCACATCGGACCTCCAATTACAGATGTTGGTTGGACAGATCAAACCATGGGTCAGTCAGACAGTCCACGCCTCAGAGGAGAGGGCAAAGGCATTCGCTCGTGATATCAAAGATCAGAGAGTCAGAGCAGTGGATGCCTGAGTAGACGCCTTTGAGGAGAGGATCCAAAAGAGGCTTGCGGATGCTCGACCTGCTGACATGAGCACAGTGACAGAGGATTTGGCAAAATCTAAGGCCAACTTGTTTCAGATGTTAGTGGCTCCGATTATAATCCCAGAGGCGACATCGATATGTGATGATATATTTGACTTATTCGAGGATAGCCCACATGCTCACGGAAGAGGCCCCTCAAAAGTGAGGACCTAGATGCAACTTGGAAGAGGCTGAGGATTGATGATGAGGCAATAAAATGGGAGGAGGAGCCGATACCAGAGGAGGTGGTGCAGGAGTCACTGCTTATGACGGCTATACAGAGAGACAGGGAGCAGCAAACTATACATGAAGAGGGTAGTTCACATGCCGCTGCAGCCTATATTTCAGAGAAGGAGATCGTAGATCAGGACCCCAAAGACCAGACAGATGCCGGTGCTTGAGCACAATTATATTCAATTTTTTGACCCCAGCTATTACTTTCTATTTATGGATACTTTGTTCTTTTTGTTAGACAATATTTTCTTTATGCCAGTTCTAGATATTTTTAAATATTGTATTTTGAATGTTGTTTTTACTTCTATTTTGAATGTTTGGTTTTGAAATGTTGAGTTTTATTGTATATACATATGTTCTAGTTATTTGGCATGGATATATGTTTTTACTTTGAGGACAAAGTATTCCATTTTGGTGGGGTGTGGGAAGTTATGGATTAGGGTGAAGTCTGAGTAACCTTAAGTCCATAACTTTCTTATTTTTGATCCCAAGGTTTTCTTTTCGTGTTTCTTTTTCCTTGTGGATGTTCTAATTTTCTATGAACCGGCATGTCTAGGTTGTGTAGATAATTTGTAGGTAGATAGTAATATTGTCTTTTGCGTATACATAGTTTTTAAATGCTTTTCAAATCTTGTTGAAAATTCGGTACCCTTCAAATTTTTGAAATTGTTGGCCATTAGTGCAATCATACATATTGATTATCTGGTAATGTTTTTCCTGATAATGAGAAGGCAAGTTGATACTTGAAGCATGACCTGTGAGTCTATACTTGATGGCGTGTAAGATGCCATGTGTGTTGTGAGGTTATTTTGCTGCATTCATGTATCATGTTTTGACTCAGAACTTGCCTTGTTACTCTAAAATTAGTTTGGTGATGTGGTTGATCTGTAAAGGATTTTAGGCCTTTGTTCTTTTAGTAGCCCACTTTTGCGTAAATTACTTGACAAATGTGATAGTTGACCCCTTCTTCCTATTGTTTGAGCTTCTGTTACACTCACTCTTTCTTGACACATAACTAGTTTAGCCTTGTTTTATGAAATACCTTGATATTGGCCCTGGTCTATCCTTGAACATGTGAACCTTGGTTGAGGCGAAAAGCCTAAGTTGAGGGTGGCTATGAATAATGGCCCTGGTTCAGGGAATAGATATTGTGTACTTCACCTCAGGCTAAAAGCCTAAGTTGAGGGTGACCTTTATTGTGGTAAAGTAATTAAAATAAGGTGGTTAGTTGGGAAAGAAAGAAAGAAATGAAAATCATGAGCCAAGTGAAAAAAATAAAAGCGCCTTGGATAGAAGTGAATAGCAAAAATAAATTCAAAAATAAGGCATAACTGAAAAAGAGAAAGAACGTACTCGGGAAAAGCTTAAAATAGGAGAATAAGGGCAAATTAAGTGAAAATGGTTGAGTTATAAAAGTAAAAATGTTGGTAAACACACTACTTGCCTAAAATGCCATACCAAAGCCCCATGAGCCTATCTTACTAGCCATTAAGTCCTAAAGTGATCCAAATCCGCTGCATCACCTATATGAAAGTTAAGTATAGAGGCAAGCCTATGGTGTTAGTCATTTTGCATGAATTTGATTTGTGAGAGTGAGAATGCTTGCATAGTCCCTAATTTCTAAATGCTTTTTGAATGAGTAAAAGGGACTTCTTTTTTGTGAGGGAATTTGCACTGCTTGATTGGCATATGACAAACCCAGTGACTGTGGATAGTTGATGCTCCTTTGCTTGTCATAGTTGGATTGAAAAATACATCTTTGAGTTTTAGTTTGCTTTGGAGCTTTACAATTTGGTTTTGAAAATGAAGGTTGGGTACTTAAATTAGAGTAAGGATGTATATGCCGTTAGAGTCGCTACCATGTGTTTCTCATTGTCTGCTTAGATTGAGTTATCGCTTGAGGACAAGAAACAGTTCTAAGTTGAGGGTGTTGATGTGCTATCAAAATGTAGCTCATTTGATGCCTAAAACAAGGAATTTTGTGAGTCCTTAATGTGACTTTTTATGGGTTTTATGTGTTTTTGTGTTGTTATTGCAGAAAAGGTAGGTTGGCATGATTTTCGGAGAAAGTTACAGATTTTGCTAAAGTGCAGGACATACGAGCTTGCCTACGAGTCATAGCCCAAGCTACGAGTTGTAAGGTTATCTCGTAGCAAGGAACAATGAACAACAATCAGAAATCTGCTAAGTGGAGGTTAGCCTACCAGGCCTCTCTAAGTCGTAGGTCTCTCTATGACTCGTATAGGTGGGTTTGTAGCAAGAAACAGAGAGCCAAAATTTTGGACCAAGAATTAAAGGCCTTGATTACGAAAAGAAACTACAGTCATAGCCTTAGCAACGACTCGTCCTAGTGGGTCATAACAGTCAAGTCCAAAATGCACATGCCTGATACGAGACCCTGATTATGACTCATTGGTCACCTTATAAGTCGTACTTGCGAGACGTACCTGCTGCCAGCTCTCTTTTCTGCTAAATTTCTTAGGGTTAAATTGTAAATGCTGTAAATACTTTATGTTAGGGTTTATTTGAGAGATAGCCCCTCCCTGATGTCTACTTTCTGTAGGCTTTTTAAAGAGAGGAGAATGGTTTAATTTTTAAATGATGGCTAATCTGCTCATGTATCACTGTGTATTAGCTGGGATTTGTTGTTGTCATTCTTTTATAGTGTTGTTTTTATTTGCATTTAGATTGAGTGGACATGACTGAAACATTGTTATTTTCACATCCCAGATTAGATTTGCTATTGCTAAACGTATGAGTGCTTTTGACTGTTCCTTCCAGTTTGGGCTCGGATTTGAAGGCTTGAGCTAAATGATACGAGTTTCATTCTTATAGATATTTGTTTCCAAGTTGTGTTACCTTATAGTATCACTGTTTCATTTAAGTCACGTTTAGGTTTCCCATTTCATGTCCTTTGCTTTTTGAGTGTTATGCCAGGTATTATTCTTAGGGTCATATTTTCTTTGGAGTCATGATGGAAGTAAAGA
The DNA here is from genome assembly GCA_011800125.2 of Solanum clarkiae. Taxonomy (NCBI): domain Eukaryota; kingdom Viridiplantae; phylum Streptophyta; class Magnoliopsida; order Solanales; family Solanaceae; genus Solanum; species Solanum clarkiae. The sequence continues at coordinate 1,863 of JAABOM020007917.1, read as the reverse complement.
CTTTCGTTCTTTAGTTTTGTTTTCCTTTGCATGAATCACCTCCACATGAGTTCAATTTGGATTCCTCTGTTGCATATTCACGAATTCCGAGTCATCCCATCTTATTCAGAGCCATGGAAAGGATGGTACAGTCAATGGAAATGATATACAGGTTTTGAAGACCAAAATCAGTGCTTAAACACTGATATACAATAGATATATACTAAGTGTATACCATAGGATATGGGCCACAAGCCCATTTAGCAGGAGAAGCAGATTATTTGTATGAATATTTGTTTAATCTAATTAAATCCCCCAACATGTCTCCATTTTTGTTAATTTCCATTTTTTAATTTTCTTAGTGTTAAAACTTTGCCTACAATTTATTGGGGCAAAACTCTTGAAAATTGGTCCAATTTCAAACTTAATCAACTTTGACAAATTTAGTCAATTTGTCACATTTAGTCAACCTTTTTCCAACTTAGTCCGCCCCTTTTAAAACTTAGTCAATTTTTCAAACTTAGTCAACTTTTCAAACCTAGTCAATTTTCAAATTTAGTCAAATTTTTAAGACTTCGTCAAATTTTTGAACTTAGTCAACTTCTGCAGATTTAGTCAATTTAACAAAGATAGTCAATTTTTCAAATCTAGTCAATTCTTTCAAATTTAGTCAAAATTTTACAAATTTAGTCAAATCTTTCGAATTTAGTCAAATCTTTTGAATTTAGTCAATCCTTTTAAAATTCAATCAAAGTTAGTCAAAATTCCTAATCATCGGTCAACCACGAGTTAACGGTCATTTTGAGTGATAAATTTCTTCTCAAAAATAAAAATTGAACCCGAACGCTTTCTTTGGTATTTGGAAAGATTTTTCTATTAGGTATTTTAAAATGTTTTATTGATTTTCTAATTATCCTTAAAATTAGGTGGCGACTCTTTAATTTTCGGGAACTTGATTTGTACTTAAATTAATTAAGTATTAAATCAGATTTTCAAAAATATCAAATGTCATTTTTTGAATTAACAGAAATAACGACTCTGCTGGGGAATAATTAGGTTCTAACCATTAGATTAGAATTTATTTGACTAACTATTTAGGTTATAATAATTAATTGCCTTTATTTTCTATTTGTGTTAGTTTGTTTAAACTCAATTATTTTAAATTGTCATTCATGACATATTTCCACCAACTGGTACTTAGAATGCATTAGGTTAAGGCTGTTACGTGGTTATCCATAACTATCCCTTCAGAAAACCCCCAAATATTTCTTTGGAAATAGCAAATGGGTAGTTGGTTTGCGGTTGTTCCAACGCCATTTACTATTTCACCCCGAAGTTTGTCCAACTCGGGTCCCAAGTCAAATTGAAACTAACTCTTAGTCAACCTAAGATAAAGTGAAACCAAATCCTTACTTCTAAGCATTTTCCTAGGTCAACCAAATATCTAAGGGATATTGGGCCCATTAGTAAACCACAAAAAATGTGTCAAAGGTCCCCGACCCGACGACACATCATGTTATGTGGCTTTGAAAGGTGTATGTATTGATAACCATTTATGTATCTCGAGGGGGGGGGGTCCTAACCAAGCCTTTTTTATATGTATGGTTCGCTTTCTTAAATTCGACATGGTCATGGAAGCACCCCACAAACTCCAACTATAGTGGAATGACCTCACTTTTGACCATAAAAGGGAATTGAACAAACACATGGGATGGTTGACCTCACTTATGCAAATGCCCGCTTATCCAGAACTGATAGAGGTTCTCACCAGATATTGGGATCCTGAAAAGATGGTGTTTCGCTTTGGAATGATGGAAATCACTCCAATCCTTGAAGAAATTCAGGACGCCATTGATACCATTGTAATGGCGAGTAAAAGAAGAG
>JAABOM020007906.1:0-19927 GCA_011800125.2 Solanum clarkiae | reverse complement strand
AAAGGGATTTTTCAAATGTACAACGTTGAATAAGCTTACTAATTCATGCCAAAAGGTAGGAAATCTTTACATACCTCAATTTCTTCCTCCAACTAACTCCAACGCAAGACCAATCCAACTTATGCTTCCGTATGTCCAACGTCTACAAAAATTACAATAACGCCAATGATTAACAACCAAATCTGGTCTTAAATCCTAACTTTTCGGTTCCAAATTTTATAAAAATTCTGGCAGCATCTCCCCTTAAAATACGCCGCCCCGAGAATTTGACTTGGCTCAAATCATCATCATCAACAACAACAACAACAACCTACAACATCGATAAACCATCTCCAATGCCATAAATATCAAAAACACCACAAAACGCTATTACGACATAATTGGAAAAAACAGGGCAGCATACATACAAATACATATCTACTATATTCAAGCCTTCCTATATACCCCAAGGACTATAATATCTCTCTCCATCGTCCAACGCAAATCCTCAAAGTTAAAACATAACACTACACTTTCAACGGGGCTCCAATTCAAGCTAACCTCATGTATATATTCACATAGTTTTCCAACACTTCTTTTACCCCACAAAGACTATATCTAGAGATGAGAACAAGCCAATCTACAGACAAGAGTACGCACTACTCTGATAGGAAAGTAGCAGAGGAGCACTGAGAAGGCAGTGCAAGATAAATTATGTAACATTTGAACTGCCAGACTCAGCTAAGGCGGTGGAGGGGCTTTTCAGACTGAATTTCTCCCAACGTCAAACCCATCTAGCTTTTGTTCACCATATTAGAAGTGTCAGATGAGATTAAACTCATAGTAAGTAAACAGACTTATTAGGCCAAAGACATTTCAAGAAATTCTAACCTGGGTATGATACAAGGTTATCTTTGAAACACTTCAGTATGTAGCTTAAATATGACTAAGAGACTTCACCTTACTAGATCCTCTATTTACATTAGCTCACAATGTATCTTTAAGAGAACAATCAATGATATTACAACTCCATGTGATAAATCATGGACCAAACATGAATTAGATCTCCAACTATCAAAAGGGTGAAATGAGTGATGATTACAGAGATTCTTTCCAAACTCACAATTTAAACTAACAACCAACCCTTTTTTCAAGTTTTACCTTCAATTTAACACACCTCTAACACACCCACAAGCTTTAATTTACATAAATAAGGCTAAAAATTTAACATACCTTTCAATCTTTTACTAGACTCAAATCTTCGTAACCAACAAACCAAATGATTCCTTGACCAACTAACGCCTCTACGCCACTTAGGGGACCCAATATACCAAGCTTGAAGCGTCAAATAATCGAAAACTTGAAAAAAATCAAAAAAAATTTCCTTCTGCTACAGTAACCTGAGAGGGGTTCTTCAGTTTTGTTCTTGGTTTTGATCTTATTTTTCTAAGTATAAGAACTTTCTTGAACAAGATATGCATATACATATATATAGACAACCATTCCAATGGGAAATTGTTGGTAGAATCGACTATCGTAGCAATACGCTGATTAGAAGCCATGAGAATGCTACTCTGCTCATCTAAAACAAACCCAGCTGGGGGTTTCGGTGGCGTCAAAGGACGATAACGTTCAGAAAAGAGATTTCAAGGAGATGAAGAAGAAGCGATTGTTGTGTTCTTTACAGAGATGATGACTCTGGTTCAGATATTTTTTGGTTTTGTCTTCGAGAGTTCTGGAGGTTTTAGGAAAGTAAGAAAATGACATAAATGGTTTCTTGGTTGCTCTTTTTTTTTTTCTAAGTGTTGGAAATCTTTAACTTGTACAAAAAAGCATACACATGTATAGGCACAAATCCCCCACTTGGACCAATCACAATTAAACACACATATAACCCCACAATAATTTTAAATCTTAAGAACTAAACTTTACGAGGATTTTACATTTGGTCCCAAACTTTACCAATTCTAACCAATTAAGGACTTACGGGTTCTAACATGGGGTTTGCGGTGAAGAACAATACAATTAATCACAGATTGGAACTCCATTGTTAAACCTAGCAGATTTAGCTTCGAGGCTCTAAATATAAACTAAACGTCTCCCTCTTTTACAAGTTCTCTACATATAAGCTAAACATCTCCCTCTTTTACAAGTTCTCTACATTTATGGTTAAAGGAACCATGACATATTTGAAGTTGTAAGTAGCATGCATGATCTTGTTATTGTCAGTTTTTGTTTCAGAAATTAATAAGAAACTTGTACTCTTTAAATTTCGAAGAGATTACACATTTATCTCTCTCATGATGTGCAATTCTTTCTAGCAAATCAGTAAAATATGTAAAATAATGCAGGAATAGGACTTGTAACACCTCCAAATTGTGACAACAACGACAATAACATACCTAGTGGAATTCCACAAGTGGGGTCTGGAGAGGGTAAAATGTACACAGACCTTACCACTATCTCATAGAGGTAGAGTAGTTGTTTCTGAGGAACCCTCGTCTCAAAATCCATAAGCAGAAAGCTCCAAATTGTGAGTTTCTCAAATATGATATTTCAAAGCTTGTATATAAATCTATTGAAGAAATGTTAAGATTTCTGATTCTCAAATGTTAAATCTGAAGATCATAGCGAGGCAAGTCTAAAGCTCTCTCTGTCAAACAACAACAGGCCGGGGCTAAAGCCTACAAGCAATAGATATATGTGAAGCTCTGTATCTCTACTGTTGTCCATAGATTGATGATGGGCATCCATAAGGCTGAACCTTGGTATGATAATCTTGTTTTAGTTTTTCTATTTTTAAATCTCTCTAACCTAACTGTTCGCTTTCTTCACTCTCTATGTAGACCTCATTGATACTCTTTTGAACAAATTTGGTACCAAAAAAACAGACCTTTTCTTTCTCCTCCTCAACGTTCCAGTCTCACAAGCTTTTCAACAACAAGAAAAAAAAGAAAAAAAAGAAAAAAAAGGTAAGATTTCATAATAAGTATGATTAAACGTACTTAAGATTCTTATAATTGAAGTTCTCGAGCACTAGTTTAGTTTGAGTTTTTTTAAAGACAATTTTTGGAGATTTATTTTATCTGTGAACTGTTGTTTCAACTTTTTGGAGATTTGTTACTAATTAAACAGAAATGGCCTCATAAGAAATACTTGGAAATAAATATAACTATAGCACCGAATCCAAGTATAAATATTATACTCAAGTTGCCATATTTAACATTAAACAAATTTTTGATAAAGAAAAGACTATAATTAGGTGAAGAACTCGATAAAAAATGTAATCACAAAGTTATTGATCACGTAAGAGAACAAATGAGAAGAAATAAGAATTGAACAATTACTTATATTAGATAGGCTAATAATTTAGTTTTTACGATTGAACTAGATAAATTGAAATGTTAGTATATGAAGATTGCTATAGACCAAATTAAAATAGATGTAAAGCCTACTAAACCGTTGAAAAGACCAAGTAGGATTTTAATATATGATTCTACATAAGAACTATTTTTTTATAAGAACTTGGAAAGACACTTGTTTCATCTCCTCGTTAAAATGAAACAACAAAGAAGTGTCTCTCTTCTCTTGTTCCACTTTGAACGTATCGTTAATTTCAAGATAATTTTAAATAAAAAATAATATAAAGCTCTCACAAGATACATGAAAAGAATGAACTCTTAATACTAAAACTTTATATTTGCGTGATCTGCAAAATGTTAATCTTAAATAAATGTTGTATCCCAAACAGAGTATAATAAATTATGAAAATTACATAATATTGCAGAAGCCTCTTTGATATATAGATTTAATGCATGGATGATATAAACTAAATGAAAGTGATATAAGCTAAATAAGTGATTAAATAATTTCAGACGTTAAAAATCAAAATCAAAATAAAATAAAATAAAATACTGACAAAATACTAACATTCTATCTATATATTTTTTTAGTTTGATTAAAAATATAACTTTGTTTTTCTTGTCCACATTCATAAAATTAAAAGCAATTGATTATTTTTTTTTTCAATTTTATCCTCTTCTTTGTATAAGTATTCATCAAGTCAATTAGTGTAATGACCTCGAAGGTCATTTGTGGTACTTTTGATAAAATTACCATTTTTTCCCTCCCAAAAGCTGAGTTGGGTCATTTTTGGATAAGTCCAAAAGTTAGATTTTGAAGTATTGTAAAAATTGGAGTTTTGTAAACTAAAGAGTTTTAAAAAGCATAAAGTTGGAAATTTCAAGTTTTGTGGTCATTTTGAGTTTCGAGTGTCAGAATTTGATTCCATCAATTCCATCTGTTCCAAAATGTCGAATCTGGTCTAGGAGAACTTGTAGAACTGAATTTGGAGGTTAAACGAATATTATAGGCCCAAAGTTGCATTTTTAGTTCATTTTGGATCTTGGGTTTGACTTTGGTCAACATTCAAGGTTCAGGAGCTTGTATCAGAATTTTGTCAGTTCCAATGTTCCAGAAGGTGAAACTAACGCTAGAAATACCTTCATTATAATTTTTAAAGGTTCTAAGAATATTTTAGTTTTTAGGTTTGAAATGTTATTATTTTTAGAGGTTCTGTGAATATTTTAGTTTTTAGGTCTGAAACTAGTTTAAATAATCTTTCTCAGCTTCGGGGCCATGGAGATTTTGGATTCAAATTCTGAGGTTGCATTGATCCTGGATCGTTTCTAGCAAGGTTCTATGTGTGAATTCTGTTCAGGGGGCTCCGAATGAATTTCCAAGGATCTGGTTCTTGTTTTTGTTCTGTTATAGGTTGTTGGTTTTTGTTGTTTCTGGTGTAGTTCCAGGTTGTTCTCCGTGTTTGTATAGGTCTTTTACTTAGAACTCGGCATTCGCGGAGGTCATTTTACTTAGAACTCCGCGTTCATGAAGTTATGGGCATGTGTGGTCCCCTAAACCTCCGCGTTTCCGGAGTATAATTCCACGTTTGTGGAGTGCTGGCCCCCTCGGACTTCCACATTCGCGGACAATGCTCCGCCTTCACGGAGTGTCGTTCATGCCTGAGTAGTGTCCCCTTTTAAAATACATGATTTAAGCCCTTTTCACCATTTTTGACATTTCAAGCTTTGCCCTAGGAGAGGATTTTCAAGGCTTTGAAGACAAATTGATTGGGTAACTATTTTCTAACCTATTTCAACTATTTCATTTGTGTGTTTAACTTCTATATAGTGGTGGCAAATGATCAGGTTAGGTCAAATTTGGACGGATTGAAAATGGGTCAATATAAAATGGATAATAATTCAACCCCTCCCCCCAATATTTTATATGGGTAAAAATGGGTTGGTTAAGAAATAGATTGGGTAAAATACTAGTTAACATATATTTTAATGAACAAATAACACTCTACTTTAAAATTCACTATGGATAAAATATTTACTTTATTTTTGGATGAAAAATATTGAAAATATTTTATTTAATTGTATTGTATAATAAAACTAAATCCAACATTTGATGCGAGATTCTACTTTTAAATCGGGATTTGATCCCGATTCCAAATTATTCATAGGATCCAATTGCTAATGGGACCCCACATACAACTTTCGACTCGGAATCCAATCCAGACACTCGAACTGAGAGGGGTTCAAGTGTTGGAGTGAGATTAAAAAAATAGTATTTTTAAAATTTGAATTTAATTAAAAAAATTAAACTTTAAATTTTTTCATATTGATTTTATGTTTATTACCTTAATTTGTAGTGGTTCATTCTGTTGAGTTTTCTTAATGTAGAAGTTTTTCAACTGGATTTACAACTTTGATAATAAAATTTGAAATTTTTATAAAGAATTATTTTTTTTAAAAAAGTTGATTTTCTTTAGGGGTGGAAGGGTGGGGGATTGAGAGCTTGTGGAGGGATCGTAGTATTGGGTGGAGGACTAAAAGAATTGTAATTTTTGATTGGAGGAGAGTTTTGACAAATATTTTCCTAGGTCAATTTTTCTTAAATTTGAAGAAGTAAGTTTATTTAAAATTTTATTTTCAAAATATTTAAGTCAACAAAACATAAAAAAATTAGAAAACATAATGAATTTTGAGTGAGAAGAGGTTAAAAGCTTAACCCATTTTGATTAATTATAGTTTACCCATGAATACCTATATTTCTAAGGGTTGAATATGGGTTTGAACCCATAGTTTATCCATGTAAAAAAGTCACTCACCCAAACTACTAAAATATAGGTAACTTACCAAAATATGGCTTCATTTTGCCGGCACTACTTCTATATTTGGCAATTTGGTGGTGGAATTTGGGGATTTTTCAAAATGGAGTTTCCTAAACTAAAATCATTGATTTCTCCCTCATCTTAGCTCCATTTTTGAAATCATTTTCATCATTGAATTCCTTGTTACATGTAGAACATTTTCATACATAAATTTTTAGTTTTCGGCTACATTTTTTGGCATGAGATTTTTGACTATTTTACCCCTTCTCACATAATTAATTGATTTTAGTGTCATTCGATTCGTTATGTGATAGTGATGTCATATTTGAATAGATTATGTTGACTTGGAGTACCATAAAAGAGGGAAAGCGAGGATTTCGACTTGATTTGAGACTTTACTTGAGGCAAGTGTACTTCCAACCTTTTGTTAAGTATGAATGAACCTTGCATGCTCCTATGTGTATGAAATTGAGTATTTGGGGGTAGAAATGTATCGCTGTAGGCTTGATCATTACTTCTTGTATTGATTACTTGGGTTATGATGATACTTACGAGTTAATGCTCCATTCATGATGTAAGCCGAAGGAAAATGATTCCGGCTAGTTTTGTGATGATATATTATATATTGAGACGTTGATGATATTGAGACACTGATGATATTGAGACATTGATGATATTGAGGCACCGATGATATTGATATGTTGATGGCATAGAGATAATGAGATCATTATGATGATATTATGATATAAATGTGATCATGCACTTTGCATTTATTATTATATGTACATTAATACTTGTGATGACTATGACCGAGATGTAAGTAAGGTAACAAGTGAATTGATGGTCGAGGTCTCTACCGATCGAGCCAAGGTAATATGTCGATGGTCCGAGGTCATTTCCGTACAGGTGACATGAGCCAAGGTTATTGTGGGCCATGATCATATATACATGATCCATGTGTGGTCCCTATGGATTTTGTCTAAGGCAGTCATCTGATCAACATATCTGTATTTTAGGACGGACATGCATCACGATTATTTGATATTGCATCACATTGTATACATCTTATGGCACCTCCATCTTATGTAATATATGTTTGGTGTACTTGTATATTATTTATGAGTTTGTGTACTTATTATGTCTCTGATCTTGAGTAAGAGTTGGATCTACTTATATACTTTTATATATATTGTGATGCTATGCCAGATGACATATATAACTATTTTGTTGATATATATATAGTCCTCCAACAATTTGCTTTGATATCAGATGCACATAATCATGTCATCCTTCAACAATTTTCAAACAATGTTGATTCCCCCGCCCTAGTGGTACCTGAATCGGCTAGCTAGGATACTCAACAGGAAAGTTTTCTCAATTACATCTCACGAGTTTCTATACAGAGGTGGCATACAATAATAACCTTGGTTGTTAACAAATCTTTTATCCTTAATTGAGTCGCCCTTTTCGACAATGGTGCTGATCTCAATTGTGTCCAGAAGGACTTATTCCTACCGAATTCTTTGAAAAAATCAAAGAGGCCTTCAAGCTGCTAATGGTAGCAGATTAGGGATTAAGTACAAACTCTCTGATGTTCAAGTGAGAACTTCTGTGGGAGACTCCACTTTATCCAACTCTACATCGTTCATCCTGGTCTAGTATATTACAAATCCAGTCATCTTAGGCACTTTTTTTATCGAAGAACTCCTTCCTTTCAGAGCCACGACTCAAGGTACTGAAGTCGAGTGTTGTATTATCTTTCTTCCTTTCAATAAGCCTCCTATTAGAAGAATCTTATCCACATTAGAGTCCAAGGAAGCCCAGATCAATTTCTTCAAAAAAGAAGTTGCACTCCAAAGGATGCAACAACAATTACAAGATCCTTCCCTCCAGGCCAAGGTCAAATCCCCTAAGGACAAAATACAACAAGAACTTTGTGCCGATTTACCTACAACCTTTTGGAATAACAAAAAACATATGGTTATACTTCCTTATGAGCCTGACTTTGATGAAAAAACCATTCATACAAAAGCTCGCCCTATCCAAATGAACCATGAGCTCACAATGCACTACCAGCGTGAAATCAGTGACCTTCTCAAAAAACAAATTATCTCTACAAGCAAATCCCTTTGGAGTTGTGCCGCTATGTCAACAAAAATTCTGAGATTGAACGAAGAGTCTCTCGATTAGTCATTAATTACAAACCCTTGAGTTCTGCTCTTCGATGGATTAGGTATCCTATTCCTAACAAAACTGATCTCCTTTAGCACCTTATGTTGCTACAATCTTTTCAAAATTTGACCTAAAATCTAGTTTTTGGCAAATTCAAATTGACCCCAGGGATTGATACAAAACTGCTTTTACTGTCCATTTTGGGCAGTATGAGTAGAATGTTATGGCTTTTGGATTGAAGAATGCCCCTTCAGAATTCCAAAAAATAATGAATGATATCTTTAATCAATTTTCTAAATTCATTGTCGTCTATATTGATGATGTTTTGGTATTTTCCACCAACATTGACCAATACTTCAAGCATTTAAGAGCTTTCTTCAATGTCAATAAAGAAAATGGCCTAGTTCTATCCAAAACTAAATAGCCTATTCCAAGTTACTATTCAATTTCTTGGACACAATATCCAGCAAGGTACCATAGTACCTATCCAAAGATTAATTCAATTTTGCTGATAAATTCCCTGACCAAATTCTTGATAAAACCTAGCTCCAAAGGTTCTTGGGGTGTGTCAACTATATAGCAGATTTTATTCCAGGTATTACTAATTTACTAAATACCATCCACAATAGGTTAAAAGAACCACCTCTTCCGTGGACAAATATTCACATAAAAGTAGTTCATGAGGTTAAACTGCGAGCTAAAGACCTTCCTTGTTTATCACTTCTTGACCCTTCTGCATTCAAAAGAGTTGAAACAACTGCATCAGACATAGGATATGGACGCATTTTAAAAACAAAAAAATAAATAAAGAGCATATCATTACATTTTTATCGAAGCACTGGAATAAAGCTCAACAAAATTATCCTACCATAAAAAAGGAAATTTTAACAATTGTCTTATGTATTTAAAATTTTCAGGCTGATTTACTAAACCAAATTTTTTTTACTACGAATTGATTGTCAGGCCGCAAAATCTATTTTGCAAAAAGATGTACAAAATCTTGCTTAAAAACATATATTTGCTAGATGACAAACTATTTTATCTATTTTAATTTTGGTATAGAATATATCAAAGGGAGCTCAAACTCTATTTCAGATTTTCTTACTCGAGAATTCTTGTAGAGGAGGAAATAATGGGTTGAAAAAAGAAAATAGAACTAATGGAATCACAAGACGACAATGCAACAACAATTTCTCCCAACAATGCTCAAGTTATTTCACAACAACAAGCAATTGAAGTTGCCGCCAAGCAACCCTCAATAGATAAGGCTGGACCAAGCTAGCCAAGATATCAAACCTCAGCAGACTATGCAATCAAAGGTATACGACAATCATTCCTCTTAGAGAATACAGGCCATAGACCAATCCCGATTTCTAATCCTAAGAAATGGGCTGATCTAGTTGAAGAAGAAGAAGAAGTAGCTCAACTAGCTCAGACAACGAGCTCCTCATGGTCGGAGGAAGATTTCAAAAACGGGTGTGAGCTGATGGGATTCAAAGAACCTACTATGATTCCCACCAGTAGAAGAATAATGATCAACCAATTTCAATTCTTCAAAAATATGTGCTCTAAGGTGATAGCCCAAAGCCATGCCTCAACTTCCAAAGTGGTGGCCCAAATCCACGCAACAACTTCTTTAACCTCTAAAGTGGTGGTTCCAAATCCCGCTCCAATTTCTTCTTCTTCCTTGTGGCTACTATCACCACCACCCGTAACTTAATGGGGGTTGAAAGCCCCATTAATTACCCATATAGTTTTTCTCAACAAATAGACACGGTAGGCTCCATACCATATAAATCAAACCCTTTAGCCACTTCTCAATCAACTTCCTCTACCAAAGGGTCCTCCTTCGATGACCCAACCTATTTCAAAACAGAGGCAGCATACCCATTTATCCGAATTGATCCCGAATTTTGGCATCCCAATTTAAAAGAAGTTGCTACGAGAATTCTTAGCCCTTCTGTCAACCTCATCCAGAAAACCCTAGTGTATACTTAGTGATTTTATGAGTTTATGCTCATAGATAACCGATCGTGCTTGTTCAAGCCCCGCAAAGATAAACAAACACAAAGCCATATTACCCATGCAATAATATGGATTAACAAGATAATCTTGCCCAAAGACTAGGGCATACACCCAGCCAGATACAAAAAACTTTCTCAACCTTTTGAGACACAAAATTACAACTATTTTGACTACATTGATGTCTGGAGGAATGAATTCACCTTCCAAAATTATGTTGGAAAGCATTCATGCTTTCTCCTATGGGAAAAACAATTAAGTCCTAAATTTCCATAATGGTTTCTACACCAATGATGGCTCGTCTATGGTCATAAAATTAAAATCCTTCCACACCCAGTCCGTGAAGGATACGAATACTTTTGCCAAAAGGTTTTTTTAACCAATATCATGTTCCTTTAATCTACGATTTTCTCTCAAGTATATACTCCCAAAAGTTTGCATTTCACAAACCAGAGGGACAAAAGGGCCTCCCATGGTTAACCCTCCAAGGACATTGCAAGTGGTACAAAAAGTTGGAATCCCTTAGAAGCTTATATTCCAGAGGTAGAAAAATGGTTTCTACAGAACCCAGGATATCTGATCCCAATAGATGCTGCCCAGATACAATTTTTACAACAAAAATCAATTATAATTGCACAATTAGCTAGCTCCAGTAGCAAGGGGGACTTCATCAACAAGATGAGAAAATCCTTCAACAAATTAAGGCCGAACTCCCCGCAATCAATCACAGACATCAGAAAAATCAAAATCTGAAGATGAAGAAGAAATCATCCTCTAATTTTGCATTTTATGGTTGGCTCTGCCACCTAATTCATTGTATACTTTTTTTTAATCATTTGCATTTAATATTATCCATTTTGCTTCCTCTCTTTCTTCATCGTACTTTACCCCTATTATTTTGGAGTTCTTTGGAGTTCTTCTTTGACCAAATCTCTAAGGATTTAGACAGTCCATCTAGAAATTTTTCCTTCTAATATGGAAGATTTCCATTAGGCTTTTCATAAATCCTTGTGAGGAAGGAATCCTTATACCACTTAAAATCAAATAGAGTTTTGCATTTAAGATTGTTCAATATCTTAGAGGAACGTACTCTGAACAAACCTGGACTTCCAAGGAAGGTTTTGATTATGGTACAAACCAATGTATTTGTTGAGTCAGAAATGGTCTGCCCATATCTGAGGATTGGATTTCCTAGTGAATCTACCCTGACACTCTGGAAAATGTTTTGCTTATCCTCATCGCTAAAATGGGTATCCCACCACCCTTTAAGCTGGCCTGTGAATCCTGCAACAAGGACATGGGTAGTAAGTTGGTTAGTATAGTTATGGGATGTTTTGTAAGCAGTGGCTACCATAGTCATCTGCTAGAGTTTGGATAGAATATTATATTCGGAACAACCATCTATATTGCATTCATAGATACTGTTGACGTTGTAGTTATTTTGCATAACTTTAGGCTTTTCTTGTAAGGCATCATCAGGATAGGTAGCCCTAGGGTAATACAATTTTTGTGGTCATCTCCATTTGGAAAACTCAGATCTAACAGGAGCAACTTCAAGAGGGGTCTCTTCTTCAAAGTCCTGGTCGGAAGCAACTTCTTCCAGAGGACTCCAATCGACTAAGAGGATATTTCTTTGCAAGGGGTATCGGAAGCTAAGGTTTTTTCTATTTCTGAGATTCGACGTTGAAGGTCAAAGAGAGGAGGGAGTTCATTAGATAATTTGTGAAATTAGAGTTCTTTAACAATTGTTTTATGGATTGCGTAGGGCTTAAAGAGAGTTACTAAAGAGGTAGAAGCCTCGGAGGGTTTGAAAGATATAGTTGAGATAGGCATGGATAGTCTTGACGCTAAAAATTCTCCAAGGGGATGCAGACAATTGTTTATATAATTATTCTGTTCCATAATATTTTTGATATCTTTTCCGCTAACGGCTTCAGTTTCAGCTTTCCTTTTAAAAGGTTTTTCTACTATAGAGCTATCGACAAAGAACATTGTAAACCCTTGTGATGGAGGAAGTTCAGAAGTTATCTCCCCTCCATCAAGGGTTCTCCATACTTTTGAAACATTTATTGATTTTGCCAAAGGGTAATCTAAATGGTGGTAATCTGCATAAGCTACAAACCATTCAAAGAAATGAATTTATTTTTCGATAGATATAAAAAATCATAATAAATTTCTTGAGAATCTTTTCTTTCATTATTTTGAAAATTATTGAAGAACCAAGTCCTTTTCAAAATATTTTTGGATGAGTAAAAAACCTATCAAAGTTTCTCTTTGTCAATTTGAAAATGTCGTGTCAAAACATCTAGTTCCGCACCCAAAAATGAATAGGTAGGGGATTTTGACGGGTCATCATTGATGGTAGGGGTTTCTACCTAGTAGATAATCTGAGAGATCTTGCAATTAAAATTAATGGTTTCAATCTTAGTAGGAAATAAAGAAACCGAGAGCCTTGCTGCTTCAGAAGGGACAGACGAGGAGGTGGAGACTCTTTCGCTAAGGGATCTCTGAAAAGAAATTGAGACAGTTCCACTTGAAAATTGATTCCAAGAGATAGGCTTGGGCACAGAAAGATGAGATCGCTGGAGATCTATTTTGAAAAGTATAATTTTGCCTTTATAGCTGCTTCTCCTAGCACCGGTATTAAAGGTTGAACTCATGGCCTTGTATTGAACCCTATATGTAATTGCTACTGGGAAAGACCCATTTTTGGTGTTGTAATTGGATGTTTTGTCGTTTAGAGTAAAGGAATCTAAGATGTTCATATCTTAGAGAGATACAGTGAAATTTGGGAAACAATCAAAATAGATTGGGCCACTATAGAGATTGGTTTCCACCATTCCTAGGAGAGAGTCATTAAAATCTAGAAATCTTGAGTCCCTAAGACAAAGAAGAAGAGAAGTGTCTAAATCTTCTCTATAAAGAGGCTTAGCGGCAATCTAGACAAGCGCAAAGTGAAGATAATTTTATTTTTGTCTATATTTTTCTATAGACTTGGGGTTGCGAAGTTTGATATCCTCATAATTTGACTCAAGAGGGATTGTTTGTTCAATGGTGGAAATATGCTAGTTACTTATTAATGGTTACCTAGAAGATTTGTAAATGGTATACTGGGGATAATTTGGGATCTTCCAGTTGTCTATGATTGCTGCAAATCAAAGAAACTAATCTCTTCTTTGAGCTTGGAATTGGTTGGAATGGAGGAAGATAGGGTTGAAGCAGAGGGAGTTTTAGAGTATGAGGAAAAGCAACCAAAGAAACATATGAAGAGATTTGCAAAAAAAGAATTAGTTAAGCAAACAACAATAATGACTTAAATGCTCCCTGTCCTTGGATCAAGAGACCATTAGGTTCCATAAAGAAAATTATTCAAGTTCTTAACTCAATATTATACGGATGAGTCAGACTTGATAGTTAAATAAATAGACTTAACATTATACATAAAGGCTAGATCTTTTTCATTATAAGAAGTTCTAAAATTAGATAATCCAAAGGTTAAAAATAACCATCTGTAAGTCCACTAAGTCTTTGATGGCAATCCAGTCGGTTCTTAGGGATACCTCCTATAGTATAGATTCGGGTAGATCATAGTAACATCTACATAAAGAACTTCTTACAATGAAATGGACCCTACCAATTTTTGTGTGTGTTCGTACATATATATATATATATATATATATATATATATATATATATATATATCGTGGTGGGACTTTTCTGAGTGCAGGGTTGTAGTTTGGCAGATTGTGGTTAGGAGTTGAGTAGTATTTATGTTCTTCATTTCTTTACTTTAGGATAATTCCTTTTGCTGAGTACCTTGTTGGTTTTTGCTCACCCCTTGCTAAATTTTTGTAGGTTGTGAACTCGGTCTATCTTTCTAAACTTCCTTCTTGTTAGATCGAGCTTTCAGATTTCTTGGGTTGTAGCTGCTTATGTATTCAGCAAGCCTTGAGGACTCCAATTTTTTTGTTTTGGTTATATTTGAGGAATTAACATTATGTCTTGTATTTTATTTGAGTATTCTATATATAGAAGCTTGTACATGTGACACCAGGCCTTGGGATAGTTGTGGTTTATTTCCTTTTGCTTATTTATATTGTTAGACTATTATCTTCTGTCTTTATTTATATTATAAAGCTATATGGATTTTGGGTTGACTTGCCTTGGTGGGTTAGGTAAGTGCCATCAGACCCAAATTTCAGGTCTTGACAACACAGCGTCAGAACCCTAGGTTCATAGGTCTCACATGTGTATAAGCCCAATCTAGTAGAGTCTTAGGATCAATGCGACGACGTCCGATACTTTTCCTTGAGATTCTATGAAGATTGTTAGGAAACTCTCTTTCATTTCATTCTAATCAATTCATTTGTGGGTTTTATACATGAAACAATCCCAAAAAGTATTCGAAAATGTGCCTCGGAAGTGCCCAACATCGTACTTTTCATATATCTAAAAATTCATTGGTTATTTCAAAAATCCGACTTCAAATTCTTGTTCGTGGGGTCAAAATTAGGTAGAAAAGGGTCTAACCCTGATTTTGGAGAAACCATATCAAAATTCAAAATTCTCAAATGTCAATTTCTAGAGAGCAAAACACGTTGCTTCTGTGACGCGCACGGGCTTATTTTTTGTGACTGTTTTTTTGGTCTCGGTCCAAAACTTTTAATTCTTGGGCCTAAGTGTTCCCAGACGTGTATTTACCTATACTTAGCTATATTTCACCCTCATATCATCCCAAACATTCCCCAATACTCACTCAAATACTTAGCCATATTTTTCATTCCTGAATTCAAGTCTCAAAACCTCTTCCAGATATATGGATTTCCTTCAAGCTTCAAGCTTCAAGCCTCCATTTTCAATCTTCACCAAGAGTTTCTCCAAAGCTAAGGTATGTGGATTTCTTTTATGGGTTCCTTTCACCCATGATACCCAAGCTCTCTTTACTCAAAACTTGCATGATTTAAAGTTGATTTATTCATGGGTCTTGATTATTATGAAAATCACTCACACTATGTTGGGTCTATGATATTTTGACTGTTTTACTATGTTTGGAGATATGAATCTAAGTTCTATGGGGAGGATTGATGAAGGGTATTCATTTTTATTATTTGAGGGTGTTACCAAGTATCTATTGATGGCTTTACACTGATTTTTCTAGCATGATTTCGCACTTGAATTGCATGGTTTTATACTAGCATTGCATACCCTCTAAGTGTATGATAAAATGTCCAGTTATGGTTTCTTGAGGAATTGAAGGTCCAAAATATGAGATATGATAGGATTGATATTATATGATGAAAAGAGCTTATGTATATATCATATTCTGTATACAGTGTTTCATTAGACTATACCCGATCCAGGGGGTCTAAGAGTGCAGATAACCTAGATGGGAATTTGTACTCATCAACCATGTGAGGGGTTTGTACTTTGCCACTAGGGTGACAGGGTGAGATTCTCATCAACCATGTGAGGGGTTTGTACTTCATCACCAGGGTGATGGGGTGAGAATATCATCAACCAACCAAGGGGTTTGTACTTTAGAAATCTAGCTTGGTCTCTTCTACACAGATGATAACCTATATGAGCATGAGTTACTTAAGCATGTTTTACTTGAGCATTTATCATGCATGTCATATTGTTATATGATATCTATTGCCTATTGTTATGCACTCTGAGTATGATGCCTATTTCTTGTTGCATTGCATCCTACATAATTAGTACATTCAAATGTACTAACGCATACTCTTGCCTACATGATATCACCATGTAGGAACCGGTTGCCCAAGTTGATCATCCTCCTCCTCCACGTAGCTAGTTTGGTACTACTCAAGCTAGTTGGTGAGTCCTCCATTCTGAGGACATTTACCTATGTTCCTTTCATTATGTATTGAGACACTCTTCTTTATATTCTATTTTGACTATGAGGGTGAGCCCAATTGCTTTATCTTGGCCCCCGCTCTTATCTATATAGTAGAGGTATTTGTTGGACATGCTATGTGTCCATGATATGAGTTTTGACTCTTTGTTTCTTGACTATGATGTTATGCAAGTTTTCCCCTTAGTCCCTTAACCCCTATTCTTATTCTTTATGGCTTTTATATGCTTCCGGGACCAATAATGTGTAATGACAAATTAAGAGGCTTGTTTGGGGTTCCTTCGAGTTCCCCATTCACAGTGTTATGTCTAGGCTCTAGACTTGGGTCGTGAAAAACTTGGTATCAGATCTCTAGGTTGATAGATCCTCTGAGTCCAATACACCGCTTTGATTAGAGTCCTATTCATCATTGTGAAGCGTGCCATGACTATGAATAGGGGGCTATGAGGTTTTGAGGAAAATGTTTCCCTTCTTCATGTTCTAAGTCATGCGATAGAGTTATGGTAAGTTTTTCACTCTAACAATTGTTCTTTGCTATGCTAGATCATGCCCAACACTCGAGGATGAAAGGCCTAAACTCTTGAGGAGCAACCTACCAATGGTGAGTTCTGCAATGCTCTCTCTATTCCTGCCCAAGTTGTGGCCAATCAAGTCAACCAAGGGGCCCAAGCCCCTCATGCTATTACCTCGAGAGCTAGGGTAATGGACTTCATGAGTATGAATCCTCCGGTATTCTATAGGTCAAAGGTGTATGAAGATCCACAAGAGTTCATTGATGAGATCCACAAGATTTTGACTATCATGGGTGTTGGGCCAAATGAAAAAAGTGGAGTTGGCGGCATAACAACTCTAAGGGGTAGCCCAAATATGGTGTGATCAATGGAAGGGGGAGAAGGAAAATGGTAATGTGGTGCTTTGGAAGGAGTTCAACTTGGCTTTCCTTGATCGGTTTTTCTCTCTTGAGCTAAGGGAAGCTAAGTTGGTAGAATTCATGAACTTGAAGCAAGGTTCCATGAGTGTGAGTGAGTATAACCTCAAGTTCAACCAACTTTCAAAGTATGCTCCTCATTTGGTGGCCGATCCTAGATCTACGATGAATAAATTTGTGATAGGGGTCTCTGACTTGGTGAGTGAAGACTGATGGTCCACCATGCTAATTAATGACATCGACTTATCTTGGTTGATGATATATTCCAAACAAATGGTGGGGGAAAACTTGAGGAAGAGAAGGGGTCATGAGGCCAAAAAGGATCCACTTTGAGGGTAAGTTCCAAAAGGGTGCTAGATTTCACCAAGGCCAAGGGTCTCCCATGCTACTAATAGGGGGTTGGCCAATGACTTCCCTAGGCCTCAAGGTGTTAGTGGTGTGGCTCCTATTGATGTGTGTCCTAAATGCAGAAGGAATCATAGAGGCCCATGTTTGAAAGATTCTAATGTATACTTTGAATATAGGGAGCTTGGTCATAAAAAGGTGGATTGTCCAAGAAACCATGGAAAAGGCCAGGGTGAAAATGTGGTTCTATTGGGTAGGGGTGGTCCTCAAGGTGGTGCCCGAAGGCACAATCGGTTTTATGCTCTACATGGGAGGCAAAGCATTGGTGAGGTTCCCGACGTTGTTACGGATATGTTGAAAATCTTTGACTTTGATGCAATGCTTTGATTAATCCGGGTGCTACTCTTTCTTTTGTGACCCTTTTTGTTACTAAAAAGTTCCATGTTTACCCTGAGTCGTTTCATGATTCATATGAAGTGTCTACTCCTATTGGTGCATCTTTTGTTGCTAGGAAAGTTTATAGAAGTTGTTATATTTGCATCTTGCATAAAGTGTTGCCTTGTGATCTTGTTGAGTTAGACATGGTCGATTTTGATGTCATTCTTGGGATGGATTGGCTGCATGCCTACTATGCTTCTATTGATTGTAGAACCCGTAGGGTCAAATTTTGATTTCCAAATGAACCCGTCCTTGAGTGGGAAAGTCAAGATGTAGTGGTCAAGGGCAGATTCATCTCTTGCATTAAAGCCTGTAAGTTGATCTCTAACGGGTGTCTTTACCATCTTGTGAGGGTTAGGGATGTGGAGTGCAAAGTCCTTCCCATGGAGTCGGTCCCAGTTATAAATGGGTTTCTTGATGTCTTTCCAAATGACCTTCCCAGTGTTCCTCTTGAAAGGAAAATATACTTTGGCATAGACCTCCTCCCGAATACTCAACCTATTTCTATTTCTCCTTACCATATGGCCCCGACAGAGTTGAAGGAGTTAAAGGAACAATTGAGGGACTTGTTGGAGAAGGGATTTATTAGACCTATCCAATCAACTTGGGGTGCTCCAGTGTTGTTTGTGAAAAAGAAGGATGGGTCCCTCAGGATGTGTATTGACTACCGACAACTTAATGGGGTCACTATAAAGAATAAGTTTCCTCTTCCAAGAATCGATGATTTGTTTAACCAATTGCAAGGGGCTAGCTATTTCTCTAAGATTGATCTTCGGTCCGGGTATCATCAAGTAAAGGTGAGGGAGTGTGATATTTCCAAGACGGCCTTCTGAAGTAGATATGGTTATTGTGAGTTTGTTGTGATGTCATTTGGGTTGAACAAAGCACCGGTCATCTTCATGGACCTTATGAATAAGGTCTTTAAACCCTACCTTGATTCCTTTGTTTTGGTCTTCGTTGATGATATTTTGATCTATTCACATAGTAGGGAGGAGCATATGGGTCATTTGAGGGCTGTGTTGCAAATATTGAGGGAGGAGAAATTGTATGGTAATTATAAAGAGTGTGAATTTTTGTTTAAGCAGGTTGCATTCTTCGGTCACGCAATGTTGGGGGATGGTATTAAGGTGGATCCTAAGAAGATCGATGTGATTAGAAATTGGCCTAGACCATTGTCCCCATCGGATATTAGGAGCTTCTTAGGCATAGAGGGTTATTATTGAAGGTTTGTTAATGGGTTCTCCTCTATTGCTTCCCCTATGACAAAACTGACTCAAATGAAGGTTCAGTTTGTGTGGACCAAAGAGTGTGAGAGGATCTTCCAAACATTGAAACACAAGCTTGTGTCCGCCCCTATATTGTCACTACTAGATGGGCTTGAGGGATTTGTGGTGTATTGTGATGCTTTTCGGGTTGGCTTGGGTTGTATGTTGATGCAAAATGGTAAGGTCATAGCTTATGCTTCTAGTCAACTCAAGGTGTATGAAAGGAACTACCTTACCCATGATCTAGAGTTAGCCGCCGTTGTGTTTGCATTAAAGATTTGGCATCACAATTTATATGAGGTGCATGTTCATGTGTTCACCAATTATAAGAGCCTCCAATATGTCTTCACTCAAAAAGATCTCAACTTGAGGCAAAGGAGATGGTTAGAATTTCTTAAAGACTATGATATGAGTGTGTATTATTATTCAGGTAAGGAAAATGTTGTGGCGGATGCTTTGAATAGAGTGTCTATGGGTAGCCTAGCTCATGTTGATAGTGGTGATAAGGAAATGGATAGGGAGGTGCATCAATTGGCAAGATTATGGGTTAGGTTGGAAGAGGTTGGTTGTGATGGTGGTGTTGTTATTGATGGGTCTAAATCTTCATTGGTTGATGAGGTGATAGTTGTTATGCCAAAAAATGGTCGGCTTTAAAATAAAATTGAAAATTGTTCGAAAATCGAGAATCAGTCTAAACTCAATTTATTTGAGCAAAATTAATTCTC
>JAABOM020007885.1:0-19928 GCA_011800125.2 Solanum clarkiae | reverse complement strand
TCTTTCCTAAGTTGTTCTAACATTTCTTGTGTTACATTATCTGGAATCTCAACTTGACCTTGTTCTTCCATGAAATCTATACCGTCTTCACTTGATTCCGATAAAATATTACCTATATCGGTTTCAAATTGAGACGACAGATTTGGACGTCCTAAATTTCTCCGCTTTGCATTTATGCAGTCTCTAAGTGAAACTGATATTTCCAAGTTATCTGCTGCTAGTGATTGTCGAACGTCCCCAAGTTGAAATCTAGTCGGAACCATTTCTCTTCGGCTTTGTATAGCAAACACATAGTTAATGCATAATAATCATGTTCATGGAAATAAAATGTGCAAGATGCCCATACAAATTCATATATCTCAAAGTCAAGAATGGGTAGCTCAATATCATAAATGTTGCAACATCCTCAATCTCAATACCATCACAATCTTAATCACATCCACATCTAAAAATAAGTATCACTTCAATATCGATAACAATAATCACTATTTCACATATAATAAATCTCCATCATTAATTCACAACTCAAATATCACCATATGATAATTATCCAATTCAAAATATTTCAATCAAAGCATACATAAATCATTCTCAACACCTCACACAAGAAGCACAAAATTCTATATACTTAACAAAGGTTAAGAAATTCACTTGCCTTATATCAAGTCTCGAATCACGTCAATTCCGAAGCTTTTCCCTTTCTATGATACTCCAATTCACTAATATCTATTCAAATATAGCATCATAATTATATAATGAATCTAACGACACTAAAATCAATTAATTCGGGTGAAAAGGATAAAATGGTCTAAAAATTTCATCGATAGAAAATGTCATCGAAATCTGAAAATTTATACATGAAAATATTTTCCAAGTGATAAGGAATTCAGTGGTGAAAACCATTTAAAATACGGAGCTAATATGAGGAAGAAATTGAATGTTAAAGTTTTCAAAATTTATTTATAACGCAACAGTAAATCAACAAATTTTACCTCAACGACGCACCAAAATCAATTTCTGAAATTCTGCAGTGTTCTCCTCGGAAAAATATATAATTTAGCCTTTTGAATCACTCAAATCTGATCAAAACTGAGAGAGAAATTGTTGGTTGAAGTTTGGAGAAAAAAGTATGGAATTCCACAACGTTTTGCAACAATTATGCAGATTCAAGGTTCTATGGATAGCTTTGCCACGTGGCAGGACCTTATTGGGCCACATCACCCGCCCATTTCAGCATTTCCAACAACTTCTCGCACTTAAATTCGATGCTCCGACTTCATTTGGAATTGAAAAAATACACTTCCTATATAAAATCTGATTGGAAATAACATTTCAGACTCATTGGTATGGTCAGAATTCTCATGGGAGAGCGTTTTATTCCAATGTGGGTCCCATTTCCCAATATCAAAAACTACCAAAGAGACCAAAACACTCCTAAAAAGCCTAGGGAACTGAGAGAAAGGTCCATCCCTACCAAAATCGATGTTCCGGATCCAATGAAAATATCAGAATTTACAATTGAGGCCTCTTGACCCAAAATCTGAGAAAGCTCATTTAAATTAGTTTCGAACTCAAAAACTCAAAATATTCTCAGAAGCTCTAAAAATTGCAGCGAAACCATTAGAATTATTGAAATTTTCAGAATTCCAATTCGAGCTTCCGAACCCCGACTGTTGACTGAAGTCAAACTTTGACTCCGGTAATAACTAAAAATGCAATTTTTGACCTAAAATCTTCATTTCAACTCCAAATTAAGTTCTGCAAGTTCCCCTAGACCATATTCAACATTACGGAGCTGATGGAATCGATAAAATCATGATCCGACAGTTAGAACTTAAAATGACCAGAAAACTCAAATTTTTCCAACTTAAGCCTTTGAAAACTCTTTCCTTTGAAAAACTCAAGCTTATCACCATACTTTCGAAATCTAACTTTTAACGTTAGCCAATAATGAGTCAAGGCAAGTTTTAAGAAGCACAGAAATAGTAATTTGACAAAAAATATCAAAATGACTTTCAGGGTCATTACAATAACCCCTTCTAGTAGGCTTCATAATTGACAAGAGCATAAACCTTAGCATAAGAAATCAATAACTCATCAACCATTCCCAAGAACACAACAACATGAGAGCCTAACAATTCATTTGCAATACCATAGATGCTTTACATGATTTAAACACACATATGTACATTCCTTCCATTATTATATACATACATTCCTTTTCATAATCATTTGGTCATCACATGCATACATCATTTCGATATAATCACCATAACATCATTTAACTCATAAGACATGCATTGGACCTTCCTCAAAAAATCCCAACCAGACATTTTATCAAACACTTAAAGGGTGTGTAGTGCTAGTGTAAAACCATAAAATTCAAGAGTGGTATCATGCTAGTAAATTCAATGTAAAACCTTCAATAGATACTTGGTAGCACCCTCAAGCAATAAACATCAAATTTTTCATCATATCTTTCAATAGATCTTAGATTCATAGCCTAAAATATAGTAAAATAATCATAATTTTATAAAGCTTTAACATAGTGTGTAGTGATTTTCATAATAGATAAGACCCATGAGTAAATCATCTTTAAATCATGTAATTTTGAGTAAAAGGAAGCTTGGACATCATGGGTGAAAGGAACACATGAAAGAAACCCACATATCTTAGCTTTTGGAGAAATCTTGAAGAAGATTGGAGATGGAGACTTGAAGCTTGATTGAAATCCTTAAGATACGGAGAAGGTTTTGACACTTGAATTTTGAGAGAAATATAAGACTTAGTATTTGAATGAGTATTGGGAAATGTCTTGGGTGATATCAGGTGAAATAAGGCTAAGTATAGGCATTTTCATGTGTGGGAAGGCTTAGGCCCAAGACTTGAAAGTCTTGAACCGAAGTACAAAAAGTACATAGAAAAAAGGCACTGGCACGTCGCGCCAGCAACGCGCCTGAACACTATTTTGGGCTCACTTTGAAAATTCAGATTTTGCTATGGTTGCTCTAAAATTGGGGTTAGACCCTTTTCCCCATAAATTTGGCCCCCGAACAAGAATATGAAGTCGGATTTTGATATCACATGCGGATTTTGAGATATATGAAAATTACGATTCCAGCCACTTCCGAGGTACATTTTCGGGCACTTTTTGGGGTCGTTACAGAAGTGTAAATAAGAAAGGGCTACCTTTGTGAGGTCCTATTTAAGCTCAATGTAATGGTTATTGCTGATAATAAATGTTCTGGTTCCACTTACTTGCTTGAGTCAAGTGATTTATGGCATGAACATTTGGGACATGTCAATTATAAGACTTTGCAAAAATTGATTAGCTTAAAAGTGCTGCCTAATTTAGAGTGCAATAAAACAAAATGTCAAATATATATGGAAGCTAAGTTTGCTAAGCATCCTTATAAGTTGCTGAAAGGAATTTCAATCCTTTAGACTTGATTCACACAGACATTTGTGATATGAAGTCAACACATTGTGTGGTGAAAAAAAGTATTTCATAACTTTTATTGATGATTGCACTAGATATTGTTATATTTATTTTCTATCAAGTAAGGATGAAGCAATTAAAGTATTTAGACAATACAAAACTAAAGTTGAAAATCAGTTGGATAAAAAGATAAAAATAATAAGAAGTGATAGAGGTGGAGAATATGAATCTCCATTTCGAGAAATATGTTTGGAAAATGAAATTATTCATCTGACAATTTCCCTTATTCACCCCAATCTAATGTGATCGCAAAAAGGAAAAACCAAACTCTGAAAGAAATGATGAATGCCTTACTTATAAGTTCAGGTTTATTACAAAATTTGTGAGGGGAAGCTATCCTTATAGAAAATCAATCACATACTCAATAGAGTGCCCCGTAGAAAGACACAATCAATTCCATATAAAAAATGAAACGGAAAGAAACCTTACTTGAAATATGGGGGTGTCTAGCAAAAGTTCAAGTTCCTATGCCAAAAAGGTTGAAAATAGGATCAACAACTGTGGATTGTGTGTTTATTGGATATGCTACAAACAGCAAAGCATGTCGATTTTTGGTTCATAAATCTGAACATCCAGATATTCATGAAACTATGGTAATTGAATCTGACAATGCTGAATTCCTTGAACAGATTTATCCATATAAAGGTAGATCCGAAGAGTCTAGTAGAGATCCTAAATGAACTCAAGTTGAACCAAAGAGAAATATACAAAATGAAGAAAATTCAAGGCGTAGTAAACATCAAATGACTGTTACTTCCTTCGGATCAAATTTTGTTACATTTCTCATTGATAATGGACCTCAAATCTTCCAAGAAGCAATGTCCTCTGTAGATTCACCCTTTTAGAAAGAAGGCGTCAAGACTGGGATTTAATCACCATACTTGGGAGTTGGTTGAACTTCCTCTGGGAAATAAGTCTTTAGGATCAAAATGGATCTTTAAAAGGAAAATGAAGGCAGAAGGTACTATTAACAAGTACATGGCAAGACTTGTAGTCAAAGGCTTCAAACAAAAGGAAGACCTTGATTACTTTGATACATACTAGTCAGTGACAAGGATTACATCTATTTGGATATTGGTAGCACTAGCAACAGTATATGATCTTGAAATCCATCAAATGGATGTAAAAATGGCTTTCTTAAATGGAGAGCTGGAGAAAGAAATTTACAATCAAGAACCTGAGGGTTTTGTAGTTCCTGGTAAAGAAATAAAAATGTGCAAACTTGTAAAGTCACTCTATGGATTGAAACAAGCACCAAAACAGTGGCATACAAAGTTTGATCAAACCATGTTGGCAAATGAATTTAAGATTAATAAGTGTGATAAATGTGTTTACATCAAAGACACTCCAAATCATAAGGTCACTATTTATTTGTATGTTAATGATATGTTGATCATCAGTAGAGACTTGGCTGACATAAATTATACTAAGCAAATGCTTGCTAGTAAATTTGAAATGAAAGACCTAAGAATAGCTGGTGTTATCTTAGAAATCAAAACTCTTCAAACTCCACAAGGTTTGACTTTGTCGCAGTCTCACTATGTTGAAAAGGTACTTGATAAGTTCAGGTATTTGGATTTCAAGATTTCCAAGACTCCAAGAGATATGAGCTTCGCACTTAGAAAGAATAGTGGTGAAAATTACTTACAATTGGACTATGCGAGAATATTTCGAAGCTTGATATATATCATGAACTGTACACGACCAGATATAGCATGCGCTATTAGTAGGCTAAGTCAATACACGAACAATTCCAATCAAACACACTGGATGGCAATGAAGAGAGTTTTAGGGTATTTAAAATATACTCAGCACTATGCTTTGCAGTATGACAAATATCCAACAATTGAAGGATATAGTGATGCAAATTGGATAACTAGATCAGATCAAGTAAAATCCACAACTGGATATATATTTACTCTAGGTGGTGGAGCAGTTTCTTGAAAATTATCCAAACAAACATGTATTGCTCGCTCCACTATGGAATCTAAATTCATCGCTTTAGATAAAGCTGGTGAAGAAGTTGAATGGCTTCAGAACTTCTTAGAAGATATCCCTTTTTGGCCTAAACCATTAGCACATGTATGTATACATTATGATAGTCTGGCTGCAATAGGTAGGGCAGTGAGCATGATGTACAATGGTAAACAATGTCATATAAGACAGAGACATAATACTATTAGATAACTACTCTCTAGTGGAATTATCACAATTAACTATGTAAGGTCAAAAGATAATGTGTCGGATCCACTTACAAAAGGCCTAACTAGAGAGGGAGTTGAAAGGTCATCCAAGAGGATGTGTTTAAGGCCTAGGACAAGTCAAACATGATGGTAACTCTACCTAGTAGAATGGAGATTCTAAGAACTAGGTTCAAGGAGATCAAATAAAGTTGTGTTTGACGGTCTAACATTGTCAAATAATCTAACCCATTCTCATGATGAAGACAATATTAAATGATCAAGATGAAATTTATACTGAAACTTTTTAATGATTTCTAAGTTTGGTAAGATATAAGCAAATAGTTTCTCTACAGGAGTAAACATTTAGAAATCACCTATGTAGGAATAAAATAGAAGCTGTTTCAAGGAGAATGTTAATAAAGGGTGATTCTCTAAGCTCTCATGAAACCGAGAAGTGTTCATGGTTGAAATGAATAAAATTATGAGAACCATAGATGGTAAAAAGATGGTTGTGTGATTTATATTGTCTAGGTATACATTCAAGTTCGACGGTTCAAAGATATTACATCTGCCGATTGATCGAGTGCATCTGATATAAGTTCACTATGAAAAGTTCAAAAGGAAACCCACTCATCCCGATGCAACTAGTCTTTGTTTGTAATCACACACGAGTCTATGTATAATTATTTTTCGTGTTATAACCATTCCCATTCATATATGGATTGTTAGGTTCAATGTATAATGGATGAATGGATAATGGTACATTGTATAAAGATTGGTGTATTGAAAAAATGTGAAAGTTGCAACTATGAGTGAATTCATGTCATTCATGAACATTCATACAACCTTTCGTATTTCGGTGCAACCTTTCGTCTACTATACATGAATTATTATACCATCCTGTTGGCATTAAATATTTGAATCCTTATCAGTTGTTGGTAGAACTTAAGAGAAAAACAAAGAAATTTTTGGTAGAAAGATTTAAAACAAGTTTCAAAAGGAAAAAGTACTGTTTCAAAAAATTCAAGTGTGATTACAAGCCATTGAGTGGTTCGTTGGACAAAAAATTTGAAGTACTGCTATTTGTTTGTCGTGAGTCATTCTATACTGGAAGGATATATTTCATAACCTCGGGTACTTGAGAGGAATAATTTTCTTAAGGAAACTCTGTGAATTCAGAGGACTTGACTCCACTCTTCTTTCATCTAGTCGAATGTTCTTGAAACTAATTTAACTTCATAATGAATATTACATTAATTATATAAAATTTATGTAAAGTTATTTCATTAGAAAAACTAGAGTTTGTACTACACAATTGTCATTATTGCTTAAAGAAATAACACAAGTTGTTGGGCATTATTTGGAGCCAACACAAATGCAACTTAACAATATTTTGATAGGACGACAAGTTTATTTTCTCCCTCATGTTCCTTGAAAAATTGAGATTCAAAACCTCCAGTGTATTAACAGCTTAGTTAGCATAGGGATTGATATTGATAACATCTTAATCATAGAATTGGATACTTCATTTATACTCAATTTCTTAAATTGATCAATCCGTGCAACAATCTTGGTTCAAAAAAGCTATCATCCATCCACATCAAAGTTTGTAGATGATTAGGCGATGAGTATATATTGTTTTGGGGAACATGGGCTTATAGGAAAACAATCTTCAAATGCACTAAAATATCTATAATGAACATGACTCAATTGTTTCGACTCCCAAACACCTGAAGGAATCCTAGTGATGCTCTTTACCACATATAGGGTCTCGGATGTTCGAGCTTGACAATATTATTTGGCAGTTCTCCAGTAATTTTCCCCACCATTCTCAGATAGCGTAAGCAACTCATTTTCCCAAATTTGTTTGGAATACTGATATATTCAGCTTTATTTGGAGGCATGACAACAACCAACACTTGCAAAAATCTGACGCTTAGATAAGCCATTTGTGAAAATATGCAACGGTCTTTTGTGAAAAAGTGCACGGAGATTTTTGGGTTTAGGATTCGAAGAGAAGAACTCATTCATACCATTATTAGAGTAGAATGTAATCCTTGGCAGCCTGGCAGTATTATCACAATCACCAAATGAATTCTGCTCGGTGTGAAAGAAGTTACTTTTCTTGCCCAATACGATGCACAAGCTATGTAACAAGTCATGTATGTGACAACTGGAAATTCTTCCATCATATGTCCTTTTGGCAACTTGAATCAAGTTTCTAGAAGCCAAATCATTTAGGTAATTCTCCGCCAAATCTTCAGCCTCTCGCCTATTGCCACTATTTACAACTATCAACTTCTCAGCAATCCACATATTTGTCAAATCAAAAGCACGAATTTCATGGTCCTTGGGGTAAAGGACAAAGTACAAGAAACATGGTCTTAATTCAATAGGCAAATCATTGTAACTCAAAGCCAATACCTTAGTACATCCATCTTGGATTTTATGACCTATACTCTCAAGTACTCCGTTTCATGCATGTTCTGTTATTTCTCTTGCCCTTAGCATACCTGCTATCACTACAATAGCTGGTGGTATACCTCCACATCTCTCAACTATATGTCTACCAATGTTTACCAAGTCTGGTGAAGCATTGGCCCAATAATCATTATCAAAATTAAAGATTTTCTTGGTAAAGAGTTCCCCTCCTATGTATTTGCCTATGTTACTACTTCGAGATGTGATAATTATCCTACTGCCAATTTTTGAATCACATTCAGGAAGGACAAGCTTCAGATCATCCCAAATTTCAACATCCCAAATGTCATCCAAGAGAATAAAATACCTTTTTCTTTTCAAGAGTGATTGTAGGTTATCTACCATTTCCTGTTCCGTCACTCCAATTGTTTGGCTATGTCATGTAAGATTCTTCTGTTCTTGGCTGTTAGTGAAACGTAGACTAGTCCTGAACACTCAAATTGATCCTGGACATGCCTATAAAGTTTCTTGGCAGGAGTTGTTTTCCCCAAACCGGGCATGCCAACAATTGAAACAATTCCATAAGGCAAACCATGATCAAGTAATTTGGTTTGGAGCATGTTGAAGTCATCATCCAATCCGATGACCTCTGTTTCATCAGCATGAAGGAATAATCTTCTGCGGTCCAGTGGAATGCAATCATTATTGTTGTTACTTGTATCTATGATGTTGTAAGTTGTCCTTACATGGTCAATGTCTCGCAACCCTTCTTTTTATCTTCTCAATCTCCATAGTAAACTCATTGGCAAAAGAAGCACAGGGGATGCAAGCCGTCTTTATGAAACAAATAGCACTTTTACACTCGTTGGATTGTTGAATTTTTGGAATGAACTCATTTAAGAGATCCTCTATATTACCTGTCAATTCTTGAATGTCTTTTAATAAGTTTTTCACCCTTGAATCGCCCCCAACTTCCTTGGCCTTCATTATGATCGGATGTGTCTCATTTCTCACTGGAGCCAAACAATGTCTTTATTCAACAAATACAAACACGTTGGTAAAGGAAAGGAAAGGCAAATAAGCCGGAAAGAAGAAAGGGACAACGTATGGAGTGGATATGCTAAGATACTCTGAAGTAGAATAGTCAATAGAAACTACTCTGCCCGTTCATAATTTAAGTGTCTTAGTTTGATTGAGTATGAAGTTTAAGAAACACATGGAGACGTTTGGAATTCGTCAATGAGTATAGTCAGAGTTAGTCTAAAATACGCAAATGAGGCAATATGCAAATCTTAGAGGAAGATTGGTGGTGATTTGGAACCAAAATTCATAATTGAAATTGTGTTGAAATTTTTTTATGTGACATGTATCTCACAGACAAGTTTACATATGGACACACAAATGATACACAGTGATACTTTTGTTCAGACATTGAGTCGAGAAAACGTATATTTTGTTCAGACAACTAACTAGACTTTTATCGTTTAGATATTTGATCACAGATTTAGCAAAAGAAAAGTATTTAGGGGATGATATTGGTAACATATTATGAGTAATCGGCTAACGCTTAATACTCCAAGTATTTTGCTGTGAAAGGCCAAACAAGATAGTTCTCTTTAATTTTTTGTGGTTAAAAACGCTTAAATGATTAAAATGGCTAATTGATTATATTTTTTTTTGGTCATTTCAGTAAATTTCCAATTATTTCTCTAGACTTTTTAATTGAGTCAGATTTTTAATAGGTCTAATTTGGTGACATAGACGTCTAACAAGAGGTTACGTGGCAAAACTGATTTTACAGAGTCATCGTTAAAAAATAATGGCATAAATATGCATGTTTTGTAATAGTGATGCATAAATGAGCCAAACTCTTAAGGAATGAGATATATGAATCATTTCTAATAATATGAATCATTTCTAATAATTCAATCACATATTTGAACATTTTCTTAATCATTTCTAATCATTAAAATGGCTAATTGATTGTATTTTTTTTTTTTTGTCATTTCAGTAAATTTCCAACTATTTCTCTAGATTTTCTTAATGAATCAGATTTTTAATAGGTCTAATTTGGTGACGTAGACGTCTAACAAGAGGTTACATGGCAAAATTGGTTTTACGGAGTCATTGTTAAAAAAGTAATTACATAAATAAGCATGTTTTGTAATGGTGATGCATAAATGAGCTAATCTTTTAACAAATGAGATATATGAATTATTTTTGATAATTTAATGATATATTTGAACATTTTCTCTAAAAATATATACACTTCTGAGAATGTGTGCCGCACGTCTATCCATTATCACACTTCTTTAACAAAAGAATAATAACGCATACATAATTTTCTGTGACAACTTAGCAACTATATTATTGGAGAAATTGTCATTTCACTAGTGATTCAATCAATAACATATTTAATAAAAAAAATTATTGCATTAATATATTCAATAAAGAAATCAAATTTAAAAAAACAGGTAAAGTATAGAACTAAAGCCAAAAAGAAGTTTAAAAAAATAAGACAATACATGAATGAAGATAAAAAAAAAGATCAAACTAAGTTAGGTGGACTGGAATAAAAAGCAGGAGGGACTTGTAAATAAAGATGAGAAGAGTGGAATTTAGAAAGAGAAATCTGGAAGAAAAATATTGAATGTATTTAATTTTCTGCATATTCTAATGAGAGGAATTAATGTTAATGACTTTTAAATTTTTTTAATATAAAAAAATAAAAATTAATAATTAAGAACATGTAATTAAGATGTTTTACATATTATATAGATGTAAAGACTTTTTTGAGACAATGATATTACAGTTGCCGTAGTGATAGCTAAGAACATTTGACAAAGCTTAATGCAAATGATTTATTTATTCAATAAAAAAAATATTTTTTAATTATGAAGATTAAAATTATTTGACTATTCTACTGGTATCTTATCCACGTTTCTTTCTTTGATTTTCTTTTCCTTTTCACTTTTCTCTTCTACTTTTTCTAATTACTTATCCTCGGTTTTTTCTAGCTTCTGACAAGAAAAAAATAAAATGACTGAAATTCTTTTCACAACAGTGATAAATAAATCTGTAGAAATAGTTGAAAATCTGCTCGTTCAAGAAGGAACACGCTTATATTGGTTGAAAGAAGACATCAATTGGCTCCAGAGAGAAATGAGACACATTCGATCATACATAGACGATGCAAAGGCCAAGGAAGTTGGAGGCGATTCAAGGGTGAAAAACTTATTAAAAGATATTCAAGAACTGGCAGGTGATGTGGAGGATCTCTTAGATGACTTCCTTCCAAAAATTCAACAATACAACAAGTGCAAAGGCGTAATTTGTTGCCTTAAGACGGCTTCTTTTGCGGATGAGTTTGCTATAAAAATTGACAAGATAAAAACAAGGGTTGTTGATATTGACCGTGTAAGAACGACTTACAACATCACAGATGCAAGTAACAACAATAATGATTGCATTCCATTGGACTGCAGAAGATTATTCCTTCATGCTGATGAAATAGAGGTCATTGGTTTGGATGATGACTTCAACATGCTCCAAGCCAAATTACTTGATCATGATTTGCCTTATGGAGTTATTTCCATTGTTGTCATGCCCGGTCTGGGGAAAACAACTCTTGCCAAGAAACTTTATAGGCATATTCAGGATCAATTTGAGTGTTCGGGACTAGTCTACATTTCACAACAACCAAGGGTGGGAGAAATCTTATATGACATAGTCAAACAAGTTGGACTGACAGAATAGGTAAGGAAAGATAACTTGGAGGGCAACCTACTATCATTCTTGAAAAAAAAAGGTATGTTATCCTCCTAGATGACATTTGGGATGTTGAAATTTGGGATCATCTAAAACTTATCCTTCTTGAATATGATTCAAAAATTGGCAGTAGAATAATTATTACATCTCAAAATAGTAGTATAGGCAGATACATAGGAGGGGATTCCTCACTCCACGTGTTGCAACCCCTAGATTCGGAGAAAAGCTTCGAACTCTTTACAAACAAAGCCTTTAATTTTGATAATAATAATTGGGCCAATGTTTCACCTGACTTGGTAAATATTGGTAGAAGTATAGTTGGCATATGTGGAGGTATACCACTAGCCATTTTGGTGACTGCAGGCATGTTAAGGGCAAGAGAAAGAACAGAACATGCATGGAACAGAGTACTTGAGAGTATGAGTCATAAAATTCAAGATGGGTGTACTAAGGTATTGGCTTTGAGTTACAATGATTTGCCCATTGCATTAAGACCATGTTTCTTGTACTTTGGCCTTTACTCAGAGGACCATGAAATTTGTGCTTTTAATTTGACAAATATGTGGATTGCTGAGGAGTTGATAGTTGCAAAGAATGGTAATGGGGGAGAGGCTAAAGATTTGGCAGAGGATTTCCTAAATGATTTGGTTTCTAGAAACTTGATTCAAGTGCCAGAAGGACATATAATGGAAGAATTTCAAGTTGTCACATACATGACTTGTTACATAGGTTGTGTATAGACTTGGCTAAGGAAAGTAACTTCTTTCACACCGAGCACAATGCATTTGGTAACCTTGACAATGTTGCTAGGGTGCGAAGGATTACATTCTACCCTGATAATAATGTCATGAAGGAGTTCTTCCGTTTAAATCCTAAGCCTAAGAAGCTCCATGCACTTTTCTGTTTCACAAAAGACCTTCAGATAATTTCTCAAATGGCTCATCTCGACTTCAAATTATTGCAAGTGTTGGTTGTAGAGGTGCCTAGAATTTATGGTGGCTATGTCAGTATCTGAAACAAAATTGGGAACATGAGTTGCTTACGCTATCTGAGATTTGAGGAGGATTTTAGCGAAGAACTGCCAAATAGTATTATCAAGCTCAAACGTGTAGAGACTGTAGATATTAGAAAGAGTAGCATTGGACTTACTTCTAGTGTTTGGGAGTCGAAACAATTGAGCATCTAATTGTTGCTTTTCTTTAAGCCCAAACATGCACTCATTGCCTCCTAATAATCTACAAACTTTGATGTGGATTCATGATGTATTTTTTGAACCAAGATTGTTGTACGGATTGAGCAAATTAAGAAAACTGGGTATATGGAAAGTATCCGATTCTACCATTAAGATATTATCAGCATTGAGCCCTGTGCCAGAGGCGCTAGAGGTTCTGAAGCTTAGATTTTCCAGTTGTTTGTACTATCCAAATATTGTGAAGTTGCATTTGGTTAAGCTCCTCAGAATGCCCAACTAGTCTGAAGCATTCCCTCCCAATCTTGTCAAGCTTTCTCTTGTCCTCGTCATGGTAGATCGTTATCTACAGGCAATGCTAAAGAAATTGCCTAAATTAAGAATACTTAAAATGAATGGCTGTGAACATAATGAAGAAAACATGGATCTCTCTTGCGAGGCAAATGGTTATAGCTTTCC
The DNA here is from genome assembly GCA_011800125.2 of Solanum clarkiae. Classification (NCBI taxonomy): domain Eukaryota; kingdom Viridiplantae; phylum Streptophyta; class Magnoliopsida; order Solanales; family Solanaceae; genus Solanum; species Solanum clarkiae. The sequence goes on along the minus strand of JAABOM020007885.1, from coordinate 6,409 downwards.
ACAACTTGAAGTTTTGCATATTGAGCGTCCAATAACATGCTTAAGAAAAAATTGTATAACATAAATTTGACAATTTAAGTGCTTAAGATATAATAATTTATTTCCATCATTTTTTTAAAACAAATCGAGAAGAGCCTAAAATGCCCTTGAAGTATTGAAAATAGTATAAAAATACCCTTTATCCGCCTAAAATGCCTTTATTATCCACCTTTGGGTCCAAAAATGACCTTTATTAACCTTTTTACTTACTTATACCCTTAAAACTAACCACTATCTCTTTTTTCTTTTTCTTTTCTAAATATTTATTATTTTTCATTTTCTTATGAAATAATATAAAAAAGAAAACTTTTTAAAAATATAAAAAGTTAATGAAAAGTAAGTTTTAAATTTATCCAAAGAGTATGTTTTTGTTTTTTCTAATGTTATATTAAAAATGACAAAAAACTATTCAAATTTGATTAAATAAAAAAAGATTAAAGAAAGCTAAATCAATTTTAATAAATCACTTTATTCTTTAAAAGATTAATTGTGTTGTCCACATAAAATACAAATATGTGCTGATTTTTTTAAAAGATTCAAAATATGTGTTGCTGTAATTTCAGATTTTTTAAGAGAGTTTCTTTCCATAATTTATTAAATGAAAAAATATACCTTCTTCGTAGCCCTAAATTAAAACAAACACAAAAAAAACTACGGTAAAGCTACTAGTTTATTATTTTTAATCACATTTTTTTTATATTTTGTCCAAATCAAAATAATATCTTTCTTTATAACCCCGAAACAAACTTCAAAAAAAATTCTAAGATTTCTTTTTTGTAAAAATAGAATTGAAGATGAGGGTTTGCTTTATTCTATAAGAAAATGAAACACAATAAATATTTAAAAAAGAAAAAAAAAGAGAGTTGTTAGTTTCAAGATTATAAGTGAGCCAAAAAGGTTAATGAAGGATACTTTTAGACCCAAAGGTAAATGACAGGGGCATTTTAGGCCCAATAAATGGATGCAAGACATTTTTGTATCATTTTCAATAGTTCGAAGGCATTTTAGGCCTTTTCCGTTTTTAGAAAAAAATACATTGAATGAATATATGTTAAGAGGAAAAATAAACTGATAAAAAATAAGAATTGAAAAAGTGATGAGATTATTAAATGCTTTGTAGGACCGAAAAAATTCATTTTGTCAAAATAATAAATGCTTCCTAAAATTCAGTAGCTTTATTTTTAGAAAATCTTAACTTTATTTTTATAAGAAAAGATCATTTTACGTTTTTTTTTTTTTAAAAAAAAACTATATTTGGCCAACTAGCACTTCAGAGTGCCTATTGGTATTATAATAAACTAGTAGATGTATTTGTAGCTTGTGATTTGTTAAACATAATATTTCTCTTTAGAATTAGCTATAATTTTGCTTCTTTTTGTTCTTCAGGTGTAATGTTGAGCAATATGCTTATCCAAATTCATTTTTGTGCTCTTCGATTTGTCAAAAAATCAACAGCCTAGTTTGTCCCTCTCCAAATATATTTAATTGATATAGGCCTTTGTGACATTGAATAAATATGTATTGCAATCTTTAATAATGGCTATGCATGAAACTATTTCTAGATGTTTTAAAAGACTTTGAGTTACAATGATTTGTCCGGTGCACAATCTATGTATATTTGTGCTTTGTCTTATGTGATGCTTTAATTTTTTTATAGTCTTTTCGATTTGAAATTTGCTGACAGAGATTATATGCACCCCTACTTTTTTCATTTTGGGTTGGTAAATTTTTTTTTTTTTTTGAAAAATATTTCTTTTAGAAAAATACATTCGTTAAAATTGAAAAAAAAATGATATGCAATCATATACCCACGCGCTTTTAAATTTGTTTTTTTTTTGGGGGGGCTTTAGAGAATAGATCCATAGCATCAAATGCAATTAGTCCTAGGCCAAATTAATATTGTATCATCATGTATATAAAGGAAAAATGCAACAGATGCTCCATTTTGATGCTATTATTTAACTTGTGCTGCTTTCATAGTTTCATATATATGGTATCTGAATGTAATCTTTTACATAGTCCAACTGCACGTAGCTGACATTAAGGTATATACAATTAAAGTTCAATCATTTTTGTTTGAACTTCGATCGTACATGACTAGAGATCAATAGCACATAAAAACTTGATGAATAGTAAACATACTCGACTATACTTCTCCATTGAAACACCAAGCTTTTCCTAATTCGACCATATCCACTGCCACCAGAACTAACACCACACATGAAAACAATGAGTAAAGTACTACATGAACCAAATATAAAATAGAGAAATCTTAGTAGCTCAGTTAGTTGACTACCTTAACTCCCACCTTGTTGGCGAGGGTTCGATTCCCCACATTGTAATCTTCTCCCCATTTTCTCTTCCCCTACTCCCAATTAAAAGAAAAAAAAAACAAATATAAAATCAATTTAAGTGTCTTAGTTTGATCGAGCATGAAGTTTAAGAAACAAAGGTAGACACTTGGTATTCATCAGTGAGTATAGTTGGAATATACAACTAGGCCAAAAAGGACAAGTATAGTCAGAATTAGTCCAAAACACAAATCTTGGAAGCACAATTTGTTTTTTTATGTGACATATATACACAAATGGTACACAGTGATACACATCTGATCTTATTCTATTTTGAAGTTGGCTCGAATTTGCACTAAATGGTCCCGATATTGAGTTCCAAAGTCGTTGAGAGATACTCATTCTATTCAACAACTCCTACTCGAAGGGAATCCCAATTTCGAAACCCAAATGATCTTACTTTCCAAGTATTTTAACAGAGTTTTATGTTCGAAATTAACTCGAAAAGATGTAAATTTTGTTCGGACAACTAATCTAGACTTTTATTGTTTTGATATTTGATCACTGATTTAGTAAAACTCATATAACTTATGAGGAAATCTATGTATAATTTTATGCAGGATAGCAGGTGGAATAAGTTATGTGGATATTATTAAATAGCAAAAGCAAATAGTAGGTAGAATGATATTATTAAGATCTTTTTTCTCTTAATTTTTCTAATGTCTCATGAAAAAGAGAGAATGAGTTTAAGCTGATCTTTCTTATCTTACTTTTCCTAATTACTCATATTCATAGTTTTTTCTAGCTAGCAGGAAAGAGAGAAATAAATGACAGAGACTCTCTTACATCAGTCATCAATAGTTGGAAATCTACTCGATCAACAAGGAACGCGTTTGAACTCATCCATGTCCTTTTTCAACCAAGTAGATTTCTAGCATCAATGGTAAAACTGATTTTACAGAATCATCTTTAAAAAATAATGGCATAATTAAGCATGGTTTGTAATGGTGATGAGCTAAGCTTTAACAAATGAGATATATGAATCATTTCTAATAATTCAATGACATGTTGAAACATTTTCTCTAAAAAGATATACACACACGTGTAATTTCATTTGACTATTCAACTAGTATCTTATCCACTGCATGTGTTGTTCCTTTCTTCTTTCCTGCATCACTAGGAGACTTAGGCGTGGTCTCCAACTATTTTAAGCAGATTTTCTTTTCCTTTTCCAATCATCTTCTTTTCTCTTCTATTTATCCTCAGTTTTTTCTAGCAACTGAAAAAAGAGATCGAGAAAACAAATGGTTGAACTTCTTCTTACAGCAGTCATCAATAAATCTGCAGAGATAGTTGGAAATCTACTTGTTCAACAAGGAACACGTTTATATTGGTTGAAAGAGGACATTAATTGGCTCCACAGAGAAATGAGACACATCCGTTCATACATAAACGATGCAAGGCCAAGGAAGTTGGCGGCGATGAAAGGGTGAAAAACTTAATAAAAGATATTCAAGAACTGGCAGGTGATGTGGAGGATCTCTTAGATGACTTCCTTCCAAAAATTCAAAAATCCAACAAGTTCAAAGGCGTAATTTGTTGCCTTAAGACGGCTTCTTTTGCGGATGAGTTTGCTATGGAGATCGAGAAGATAAAGAAAAAGGTTGCGGACATTGACCGTGTAAAGACAACTTACAACATCACCGATACAAGTAACAACTATAATTATTGCATTCCATTGGAGCAGAGAAGATTTTTCCTTCATGCTGATGAAACAGAGGTCATCAGTTTGGATGGTGACTTTAACATGCTCCAAGCCAAATTACTTGATCATGATTTGCCTTATGGAGTTGTTTCAATAGTTGGCATGCCCGATTTGGGGAAAATAACTCTTGCCAAGAAATTTTATAGGCATGTCTGCGGTCAATTTGAGTGTTCGGTGCTAGTCTACGTTTCACAACAGCCAAGGGCAGGAGAAATCATACATGACATAGACAAACAAGTTGGTGTGATGGAACAGGAAAGGAAACATAACTTGGATGGCAACCTAAGATCACTCTTGAAAAGAAAAAGGTATGTTATCCTCCTTGATGACATTTGGGATGTTGAAATTTGGATTCATCTGAAACTTGCCCTTCCTGGATGTGATTCAAAAATTGGTAGTAGGATAATCATTACGTCTCGAAATAGTAATGTATCCAGGTACATAGGTGGGGATTCCTCGCTCCACGTGTTGCAACCCCTAGATTTCGAGGACAACTTTGAACTCTTCACCAAGAATATCTTTAATTTTGATAATAATAATAATTGGGCCAATGCTTCACCTGACTTTGGTAACATTGGTAGAAATATAGTTGAGAGATGTGGAGGTATACCACTAGCCATTGTGGTGATAGCAGGTATGTTAAGGCAAAGAGAAAGAACAGAACATGTATGGAACAGAGTACTTAAGAGTATGGTCATGAAATTCAAAATGGATGTGCCAAGGTATTGGCTCTGAGTTACAATGATTTGCCAATTGCATTAAGGCCAGTTTCTTTTACTTTGGCCTTTACCCGGAGGACCATGAAGTCCGAGCTTTTGATTTGACGAATATGTGGATCTTTGAGAAGTTGATAGTTGCAAAGAATGGTAATGGGGGAGAGGCTGAAGATTTGGCAGAGGATTTCCTAAATGGTTTGGTTTTTAGAAACTTGATTCAAGTTGCTAAAAGGACATATGATGAGAGAATTTCAAGTTATCGCATACATGACTTGTTACACAGTCTGTGTGTGGACTTAGCTAAGGAAAGTAACTTCTTTCACACCGAACATAATGCATTTAGTGATCGTGTCAACATTTCTAGGGTGCGAAGGATTACATTCTACTCTGATAACAACGTCATGAAGGAGTTCTTCCATTTAAATCCTAAGCCTAAGAAGCTCCGTGCACTTTTCTGTTTCACAAAAGACCCTCGGATAATTTTTCAAATGGCTCATCTTGACTTCACATTATTGCAAGTGTTGGTTGTAGACGTGCCAAGAATTTATTTTGGAGATATCAGTATCCAAAATAAAATTGGGAGCATGAGTTGCTTACGCTATCTGAGATTGGAGGGGCGTTTTACTGAAAAATCGCCAAATAGTATTGTCAAGCTCAAACGTCTAGATACTGTAGATATTAGAAAGTGCAGCATTGGACTTCCTTCTGGCGTTTGGGAGTCGAAACAATTGAGACATCTTTGCTGTGGAGGTTTTATCAAGCATCCAATGGTTGCTTTTCTGTAAGCCCAAAGATATACTCTTTGCCTCCTGATAATCTACAAAATTTGATGTGGATTCATGATGAATTTTTTGACCGAGATTGTTGGATGGATTGAGCAAATTACGGAAACTGGGTATATTGGGAGCATCCAATTCTACCATTAAGATATTATCAGCATTGAGCCTTCTGCCACAGGCGCTGGAGGTTTTGAAGCTTAGATTTTCCAGGGATCTGAGTGAGCAAATAAACTTGTCATCCTATCTAAATATTGTGAAGTTGCATATGACTGCTTACGAAACAACATCCTTCATCTTCTGCAACGTAAATTCGAAGGTTGAAGCATTCCCTCCAAATCTTGTCAAGCTTACTCTTGTCAGAATTATGGTAGACCTTCATCTACTGGCAATGTTTAAGAAATTTCCCAAATTAAGAATACTTTAAATGGTTTGCTGCTATCATAATGAAGAAAAGATGGATCTATCTTGCGAGGCAAATGGTGATAGCTTTCCGCAACTTGAAGTTTTGCATATTGAGAGCCTATTCTACTTGTATGAAGTAACGTGCAGGGATGATGTACATGTCAGTATGCCTAAACTGAAAAAGATACTACTTTCCCCGGTATTGCTTCCAATTACGCTCCCGGAACGGCTTGAAAAGCTGGCAATTTTTGAAAACTAGTTTTAAGGCGACCATGAAAATATATAGTTTTGCAAAAAAAAAAAACACATTGTTATTTAGCTAAATAATATGTTTGAGTTATCTTTCCATCAATCTCGGATGGAGCCAAAGATTGACTATTTTTTGGCCTTGGAGTATGATGGAATAAAGCAAAATGG
>JAABOM020007874.1:0-19929 GCA_011800125.2 Solanum clarkiae | reverse complement strand
ACATATGCCCTTGCCATCTAACATTGAATGCAGGTTTAATAAGTTCATATGCATTGCCTGCTCGTATACTTAGTACATTTAAATGTACTAACATATACTTTTGCCTACATGATATAACCACGTAGGGACCAGATACTACCTTCATCCACTGTTTGATGGCTAGATCGAATATGAGAAAGTGTTGTGGTGAGTCCTATCTTCCAAGGACAAGCCACCATCTATCTATCTTCTGTTGTTTTTTTTGTGCTATTTACTTTGAGGGTGAGGCCGGGACATGTCTAGGCCCCGTCGTATTCTATTACTATATGCATGGTTGGACATCATTTAGACTTTTGTACGGATATATTCTATGTGTTGTTATTCGTTGATTATGGTTATGTCTATCTATTGGATATGGTTATTATGCTTTGGTTATGATATGATGTGTATATGCATGTCATGATATGGAAATTTGAAAGATCCTAAGTCCGGTATTGCCTCCATAGAATGAGTCATACTTACTCGCCTCTTAGTCTTTTTGTTATGTGAATCCATGCAAAACCCTATCCCTATGATATCCCCATCACGTGAGTCATACTTTTTTGTCCCTTAGAACTATGTGCTTATTATCTCTTTTACACTTTCGAACCAATGAATTTGGATACTTTGAGGCTTATTTTAGGACTCTAGGTTCCCATTCACCATGTCACTCCTAGACTTTAGGTCCAAGTCGTGAAATTTGAAATTGGTGGTGTAGTGGTTGTGGATGGTTTTAAGTATTCCTTGATTGAAGAGGTCAAATACATACAAGACCTTGACCCTGCATTCTTAAGCTTTGGTGTAGGATGGCAAGGTGGAGGTTTCTCCCTATTGGATGGCAAGGTGAAGTTTTTCTCCCAAGGGGGAGATGTTTTCCTTAGATGCCAAGGTAGACTATGTATGCTCGATCAATGGTTTGACGACCTCGATCTTAAATGAGGCTCATAATTCATCTTGTTACATTCATCCTGCTTCTACCAAGATGTAAAAAGTTTTGGGGAAGTGTATTGGTGTCACGACCCAAGCCTAGGGCCTAGACATGACAGGGCGAATGGGAACCCGAAGGTACCCCAAATAAGCCCTCTTAACTTGTCATTACACATCCTTGGTCGGAAGAATACAAAAAACACATAGATTGAGAATAGGGACAATGTGACTAAGGGAAAGCTTGCATAAACGCCAAAATCAAGAGTCAAGGGTCAAAGCTCATACATAAATACACAACATGTCCAACAAACACCTCTAAATACATAGATAAAGTGGGGGCCAAGACAAAGCAACCGGTCTCACCCTCGTAGTAAAATAAAATATAAGATAGTGTCTCAATACATAGATAAGAGGAAAACAGAAACCAAAGTCCCCGAAATGGAGGACTCACCAACAAGTTTGGAATAGCACCATCTAGCCATGTGGAGGAGGATGATCAACTTGCGCACCGGTTCTTACATGGTGATATCATGTAGGCAAGAGTATGCGTTAGTACGTTTGAATGTACTAAGTATGTGGGATGTGATACAACAAGAGAAAAGCTTCATAATCAACATACATAACAATAGGAAATAGGCATGATATAGCAATATGTCATGTATGATCAATGCATAAGTAAAACATACTTAGGTAATCCATGCTCATATAGAATATCATATGTGAAGATGAGACCAAACTAGCTTTACAAGGTATGAACCCCTCGGTAGGTTGGTGATGTTGTCATCCCATTACCTAGGTGGAGATGAGTATTAAACATCATTCTAGGTTGGTGATGTTGCCACCCCATCACCTAGGTGGAGATGAGTATTAACCCTCATTATAGGTTGGTGATGTTGTCACCCTATCACCTAGGTGGAGATGAGTATTAACCCTCATTCTAGGTTGGTAATGTTGCCACCCCATCACCTAGGTAGAGATGAGTATTAACCCTCATTCTAGGTTGATAACAATGCCACCCCATCACCTAGGTGGATATGAGTATTAACCCTCGTTCTAGGTTACCCGGACTCTTGCTCCCCCCTCCCCCCCGGATCAGGCATGGTCTATGCAACACTTTATATAGGATTCATCATAATCTCTAATGCAATACCTCATGTAGGAATAATCATATAGATAAGTTCATTTCATCATCATAACATCATTTATATTATATCTCATGCTTTGGACCTTTAATTCCTCAAGAAACTATAACCGGATATTTTATCAAATACCTTGGGAATGTGTAATGGGGATAAAAGAGCATGCAATTTAGAGATAAAATCATGTAGGAAAATCAGTGATAAAACCTTTAATCAACACCTTGTAACACCCCCAAGGTATTCATGTTAGAATTCCTCATCAAATCCAACATTAGATCCAAGATTTGAAGCTCAAAACATGCTAAAACAACCATACTTTCATGAACTAAAATCACTGTGCAGTAAATTTCTTAATATATAAGACCCACATGTAAAATTAATTTTAAATCATGAATTATTAGTAAAAAGAGAGTTTAGGCACTATGGGTGGAAGGACCCAATGGTTCAACACCACATACCTTAACTTTTCTGAAGTTCTTTAAGAAGACTCTAATGGAGATTTGAAGCTTGGGTGAGATCCTTGAAGAAATCTCTGAGATTGGCCTTGAGTTTGACAATTGAATTTAGGGTTAGAAATGAGTCTAAGTGTTTGGAGAAATATTGTGGAATGTTTTGAGTGATATGAGGGTGAAATAAGGCTAAGTATAGGTAAAAGTACATTTGGAAAAACTTAGGTCCAACACTTAGAAAAATCTGGGCGAACTAGGAAAAAATGTGCAGAAATGACACGTCTCCGCATCACGGAGAGGATGCAAGACTCTCTGGAAATCGCACCAAGAGAAGTTTCATAATTCGATTCCTTTTCTTTAAATTCAAGGTTAGACCCTTGCCATCCCAATTTGGTCCCCCTAAACAAGAATATGAAGTCGGATATTTTAAATTCCAAATAAATTTTTTGATATACGAAAAAATGTTTCTAGGCACGAGGCATGTTTTTCGAGAACTTTCTGGGGTCGTTTCAATTGGTGGGGTGGTATAAAGGGAGATATTGCTAAATTTGTAGCCGGTTCCCACAACTGTTAATAAGTCAAATCCAAACACCAAAGGCTAGGTGGTCTAGCCCAAGATATTGAGATTCCTACTTGGAAGTGGGAAGAAATCAACATGGATTTTGTAATTGGGTTGCCAAAGACTAGGAAGCACTTTGATTCTGTTTAGGTTATTGTTGATAGAATGACAAAATTGGTTCAATTTCTAGTGGTTAAAATGACTTATGGTGCCAAAGAATCCAAGTTGTACATTCATGAGTTGGTTAGATTGCATGGGGCCCCATTGGCCATTATTTCGGATTGTGATGCTCAATTTCTTCGCACTTTTGGAGGTCCTTTAAAAAGGGCCTTGGTACTAAAGTCAAGTTTAGCACGACATTTCACCACCAAATAGATTATCAAGCTGAGAGGACCATTGAAAATCTTAAGGATATTCTTAGGACTTGTGTCTCGGAGTTTAAAGGTAGTTGGGATGAGCACTTTCTACTCATAGAGTTTGCTTATAAAAATAACTTTCTCTCTAACATTGGAATGGCTCCCTTTGGAGCTTTATATGGGAGGCGTCGTAGATCTCTGGTTGGATGGTTTAAAGTGGGGGATATGGCTTTATTAGGTCTAGATACAGTTATGGAAGCTTTAGAGAAGGTGAGAATGATAACGGAAAGAATGAAGACTACCTAAATTCGTCAAAAGTCTTATGCCAACACTAAGGATGAGAGACCTTAAATTTGAAGTTGATGATTTGGTGTATTTGAAGGTTTAACCAATGAAAGGTGTAGTTTAATCTGGCAAAAAGGGCAAGTTGAGCCCTATATATGTAGGGCTTACCAGATCTTGAGACGTTTTGGTAAAGTTTCATACAAATTACAGTTTCCAATGGAAATGAGCATGATTCATCTGGTCTTCCATGTATCCATGTTAAGGAAGTGTGTTGGAGATCCTAATTCTATTGTGCCCTTGGAGGTGGTTCATGTTGAAGAAAATTTGTCTTATAAGGAAGTTGTGGTGGAAATCTTGGATAGGCAAGTGAAAAGGTTCATAAATAAAGATGTTGCATCTGTCAAAGTCCTTTGGAGGAACCAAAACGTCAAAAGAGCTACTTGGGAAGCCGAAACTGATATGAAGAAGCAATGCCCCTCTGTTCCATTCTAATCAAGCTTGAGGTACTAGGATTATTTTTCCACTTAAGAATGTCTCCACTCTTGCATGTTGTTTACATGTCATCTATGCATAAGTATGTGGTATTGAAGTTGAATTATAAATGCTATTTGAAGCATGATTTAAAAACTTTCATGATGATATGTTGTGTTTTTGTGTATGATATAAGTACTCTTCAAAAGACCCCTTATCATCCCTCGTCAACCCAAATTCACTCCATTCCAACCCATTCTAAAAAATATCCTAAGTCTAATCTCTCCCAAACTCTCTCAATCTCCTCAAAACATTTAAGCAAAGGGTGCCAACTAGGAATTTTGAATTCCTCTACTTTCCGTCAAGATTTTCCATCTCAAAACAACCAAGGTATGCCGGTTTGATTATGGAGACCTTTCCTCCACAAGTCCAACCATTCTCCGTTTTTAACTACATGAGATTTATGGATATTTATGGATGTTTTTGATGAACTCTTTTATAAGATAATATTATGAAGAGATGTATGATATTTTACTCATGTATATGACTATGCATTGAAAAGCCATATGAAACTTATGCATTTTATGAGGGTTGATGATACCCTAGCTAAGTCTTTTTATGCTATATAATGGGTTATTTTGGATAATGTTTATGTAGTTCTATTTTACTATTTATAAGTAATTTACTTTTGAATTGCATGGTTTTAAACCTATGTACATGTATCAACCATGATTTGATTAATGATATGTATGCCAAACTTCTATGATGTTGAGGGCCTTATGGCAAGCTATGCAAACTATTGATGACATGAATTTTGAAAGGGCTATTATGCATGCTACGAAATATGAGAATGTTGTGAAAGGTTATGAAAGTTATGAAGCCCTATTTTGATATTATGAAGCTTTGGATTTGATGAGCTACTCTATGAAAATATTATGATATTATGATGATTATGGCAATAAGTATGATTTGAATATTCCTTGGGATCATGACCTAGCATCAAAAGGACCTTGGTAGATAATCATTGTCCCATAACTATCTTGCTACCATAGGTTTATGAACTATTTAATGGATCTATATAACTCATGTTACATGATTGACTAAAAAAGGGTATTATTCCAGTATGACACATGTTAGTTAAATACCGAAACGGGTTGTGTTCCCGTAAGGTTGTTATCATAAGTTAACCAAAAAGGGTGATGTTCTCGTAAGGTTGTTATCATAAGTTGACCAAAAAGGGTAGTGTTCCTATAAGGTGTTTATGAAGCACTTTTCAAAATGGGGGAGTCCTCGTAAGGTGACTTTTGGTTTACCCTGGCAAGGTACACCACTCCTAGTCTGGTGTGGAGCATCGGGATTCCAATTAGTAGCTCGTTTAGTCTTATATGTCGGTTGTGGTCCCTTCCCATCTATGTATGTTATATTATATGACTTGATAATTCTTTATGCACATTTTGACTAAGGCATTGAGCATTCATGACATATTGAGCTTATATCTATTGATTATGATTATGCATATTGGTTAATTATGGCTTATGTTCTTTATTGCATTTCACCGCGCATACTTAGTACATTCCAAGTACTAACGCATACTTTGCCTACATTATCTAAATATGTAGGGATCGGTGCTCCTATCCATCCTCCTCCTCCATGTGGCTAGATGACTCGGTTGAAGATCACTTTTGGTGAATCCTCCACTTAGGGACAATGACCATTTACTTTCTTGCCTTATTTAGACTTGTATATTTTTTCATACTATCTATTGAGGTTAAGGTCGGGAGATGTCTTGGCCCCTGTTCCATTTGTATTAGAGGTGTTGTTGGATATTTGGATGTGTATGCATTGAGCCCAACTCTTATTATGCTATGTATTGTGAAAGATTTCCTTCGTCCCTTATTCTTTCTTATGTGCTGAATGCTTATTATGTGGATGAGATGAAAGTCCTAAGCCCCTTATTGCCCCCATAGCGTGAGTCATACTTACCCACCCCTTAGACGTTATTTGCTATATGATCCATGCTAATGCTCTTACCTACAAATTCCCCATAGCATGAGTCCAAAGTCCCATTTTCCCTAGAAATTATGTGTTATTTGCTTTAATTTTGGTTTCACAACCCAGGATGTGCTATGCATACTTAAGAGGCTTGTTTAGGATTCTTTCAGATTCTCCATTTGCCATGTTATGCCTAGGCCCTAGGCTTGGGTCATGATAATGAACATATCAACTTAGGGCTTGAACACCCTATTCATAAGATCCATGAAGATTGTCGGTGCATTAGTTAGGCCGAAATAAATTACAACAAATTCAAAATGCCCCTACCTAGTCTGGAAAGCCATTTTAAAAATGTCACTCTCCCTCATCCTTAGTTGGTGGTATCCAGACAGATCAATCTTAGAAAAATGCTTGGCTCCTTGCAATTGGTGAAATAAGTCATCTATCCTTAGGATTAGATATTTGTTCTTAATGGTGAACTTGTTAAGTTGCTAGTAGTCTATGCATATTCGGAGTGACCCATCTTTCTTTCTTACAAATAATACTGGGGCACCCCATGTAGACTTACTAGGTCTAATGAAATCCTTTTCTAACAAATCCCTCTATTATTCCTTTAACTCCTAACACTCTGCCAATGACATTGTAAAAGGAGGAATGTAGATAGGTTAAGTGTCTTGAAAGAGGTGTATACCAAAATCTATTTTCCTTTCGGGAGGAACACTAGGCAACTCATCCGAAAAGACATCAGGGAACTCATTTACAATAGGAACTGACTCAAGAGAGGAAATTTAGAAGTTACATGTATAACTCTCACTAGATTATATATGCACCCCTTAGAGATCATTTTCTAGGCTTTTAGATATGAGACAAATTGACCTCTACAGAGGAACTACTACCCTCCCACTCAAGAATGGACTCATTTGGGAATTGAAACTTGAATCCATGAGTCCATCAATCTATAGAAGGTCAAGAAGCATACAACCAATCTATCGTAAGTATAAAATCAATCATCCATAGAGAGTTCTATCAAGTCACAAGGGACAACTTTATGCAAGATAGACACAGGAAAATTTCTATAGACCTTTGTGCAACAACAGACTCTCCTATGGTGTACACACTTCAAAAAGCTTACTTAGGACTTTGGGACATGCATGAAATATAATTGCAAGGAATGAAGTTACAAAAGACAAATTTTCTCCCGGATTTAACAATGCATATGCATCAAAATCATAAACTTTTAACATATTGGTAACCACATCCAGAGCCTCTTCTACTTTTTGGCGTCTATGAAGAGCATATAACCGATTGGTCCTTGGGGAACCTTGAACTTGTCCACTTTGGCCTTGTGGCCTAGTATATCCACTCCTACAATATTTTGCATGATGCCTGGGCTTTCCACACTTGAAGCACGCATTAGAGCCGGTTAAGCACTCCCCTTTATGGGGCCTCCCACATTTAGGGTAATTAGAAGTTTGTGCATTGGGAGTTGTCCCCTTGTCATTGATGAATCAAGGAGGGGGAGTGTTCTTAGATCCTTGGACTCCTAATATTTTACCACTTTGAAATATTTTGTGACCACCTTTCTTTCAGTGAGAATATCATCGACCATCCATCAGAATCCTCTAGGACTTTGTAGATCGATCCCTTAGCTTTTCCTCCTCAATTTGCTCAACATAGGTCATCAAACAGGATATGTCCATCTTCTTCACAAGAAATACAATTTTACATTCCTTAGACACCAAATTCGATATATTGGATATAAACTTGATTATCCTAGATCTTGGATCCGCTACCATAAATAGGGAATATTTGGAGAGTTTAGTAAACTTGAGAGAATGCTCTCTCATGGTCATGTTCCCTTGGTTGAGATTTATGAACTCTTGTAACTTGGCCACCCTTAGCTCTAGCGGGAAGAATCGATCCAAGAACGCACTCTTGAATTCCTCCCATTCAATTTGACTTGCTCCTTGGCCCCTCTATGCAACCATTGCTCGTACCATATCCTCGCCACACCCTTACATTGGTAGGCCACAAACTCAGCCTTCTCCTCTGATGGTACTCCCATCATGGTGAAAGTCCAATAAGCCTCATCAATAAATTCTACTAGATCTTCATCCACCTTAGAGCCATGAAATTCTGGCAGCCTCTCAAGAAGTCTGGAACCCTTATGGCTAGTGTGGGTACTTGAGTAGGGATAGCAATCTCCCTACTTGCTTGGCTAGCTAAATCTTGGGGTAACATAGTGAATGTGTCTATAAGCTTCACACATTACCCCCCTCATCTTGTCAAAAGAAGGGCTTGTTATTTGGGTGTATTCCTTAGTTGAGGAGCTCTTCTTGGTGGCATGATATAGAAATATCAAAGAGAATATCGTTAGATGTGGGAGAAACTTAGACAATTCTAAAGGCATGACATGAGTTATGAGGAAAGGAAGATTTTCATAAGCACTTCATAGCCTCTCATCCATGGTTGTGGCACGCTTCACAACATTGAACAAGACTCTACTCGATGTGGTATGTTTGGACATCTGAGGGGCATCTCAAAACCTTGTGCTCTAAAATCAAGTATGTCACAACTCAAGCCTAGGGCCTAGTCATAACACTCCAATAAGGGAACCGTAGTCACTTCGCCCAAGCCATCTTAGCATATCAAGCATTCATAGGCAAACATGTATATATTGCAAAAGTAAAATATATAAGGGAATAAGGCAAATAATATGAGTTAAAAAAGAAACATCCAAAACATACATTATTATCCAAATTTGTACCATATAAACATGACTTAACGGGTACCGATAGCATGATTTCATTTTCCCTTAAAAAGAAAAGATGTTAAAATAAGTTGAAAGTAAAAGCCTCAAGTTCTAAAAATCCAAGATATACATTCGTCTAAATAGTACAAAGCATGAAGAAAAATAAGTGAAGACCTAAACTAAGGGTTCACACTACAACTAGCCTTGAACGTCGATAACAAGCTACATGTCATAGGAGGAGGAGCGCCAGTGCACACATAATGATATCATGTAGGCAAAATATGTGTTAGTATGTTTGAATGTACAAAGTATGTGAGGTGAAAATGCAAATATGGAATTGTACTGTCATGATTCATAAATTCAAAAATCTCTCTGCATGAGATTGTACAGACAACATTTAAATGAGCTTAAGCATGCACAAGCAATATGTTCAATATGAAGTAAAAGCAATGCATTAAATTAAAATATGTGATGGAACGAAAACATGAAATCTACCACTTTGTGAAGATGGACTGTAATCGACATATAAGACCGTGTGAACTACTACAATGGAATCCCACATAAACTCCTACATTGGCACAGGTAGTCCACTTGTCGGTCGGAACTCTGTCACATAGCGTGTATCATCAATAACATAAATGAACTACATTGATCCAGTAGCCTAGCCTACAAGGTTCTCCTATGGTGATACATGGTTAATCGGGAAAAAAGGTTGCTTCTAGGGTTCCCTCACTGAACCTACTTCAGTGACTCATTGGGTGCTAAATCATCCCATGGAATACTTTAAAACATATACTTAGTCAAGTAATGAACTTAGAATCGTAAGTAGCATTTCAAAGAGTAGCTCAAAAACCCTTGGAACCACCAAATGAGTATTTTCTATTCAATTTGGGGACTATCACAAACATCTTTCGAAGGCATTATTGTCATGCTTATATCATTGACAAAGTCATTAACTTAAATCTTTCTTTTATGCCCTCATTCATCATCATCATATCATGCAAGAATCACCTTAAACTAAGTGGGCTTGTACATTGACTAGAAACCTCATAAATCAAGAGTGTAATGCACGACCATAGGAATATATGCATTTTTAAATCATAAACTAATGACCCACACATCATCAATTAAACCTTGATATTAGAATTGCAGTCATCAACTCAATATCCATGTAAAAAGTGATTAAAATATTTCATGATATCATTGGAGACAAAACAAATATTAATACATCATAAAATCTTCATTTAAATCATGGCATGCATAATGGTATTTTTAAGGAACTTACAGAAAAGGTGAAAATCTTTAAGGAAGACTTTTTTGGTGAAAGGAACACAAATCAACTCACATACTTTGATTGGAGTCTAGGAAGAAGGAACTTGATGTTTGGGGAAAGAATCTTTGAAACCTTAGCTTTTGCCTTGCTTCCTTGAGAGAATATTTGCCTTATTATATTTGAGAAGATGGATGAATGAAAGGAATGAGGATCCTTAAGGGTTTTAGGTCTGATTAGGGGCTTAGGGAACCATAAAAAAGTTGTATTTCAAGTCTAGAATATATGAAAAGGACAAAAATGCCCTTCATTAAAATGGCCAGATTCAATCCATGAGACCTAAGTTGCGGGCCGTGGACTTAACCACGAGTCTTGGTTTGAGTCGTCCAATCTTCAAGTTTGGTTACTAACATTTCAAACCATAAAACTATTTATAGGTCGTGAATCGATCCACAAGTTGTGGAATAGCTCATGAAACCCTTCTGCACTTAGCTAATTTTCTATTTGTTAGGGCCCTATCCATGAACACAAACCACAGACCCCAAATATGAGCACAAACCATCATGTTGGTCGTGGTTTCATTTTCAGAAACCCAAATTTTCCATCAACTTCTTGAATTCATTCTTTGACTCCTTCTATGATCCATATTCCCTTTCATGGGTCATAAATGGTCCTCATGAATCCGCTCAACACTTATAAAATCTTCAAAACCTGTAGCCCTATCCATGACCCTAGTCTACGACTTGTGGATTGAACCAGGAGTCATGAACTGGGCTCATGAATTGGTCCTAAATTTTCTGGTCCCACGTTATTTACACTTCTTAGCCTCCCAACTTGAGGGTCCTTACAATATCTCTCCTTTCTGGAACATTCAACCCTAAATGTACTAAAGATAGACTCTAAAGTGTTAAATAAGCAGTTAACAATCTAGCATGAATGCAAAAATGCAACCTAAACATCTTTTCATGAAGTTATCAAAACCCACATTATAAATGTGTCTCAAATAGTCCATAAACATGTAAATAGGTGTATGCATCATGCAAAAATTGAAATGAAAAAATTGAAATGCAACGAGCAAAAATATCTTAATACCTTAGGCTTGAGTAGAGTGAAAAACATGGGGGTAATGCTTCATCATGTCTGTTTCTACTTCCCATATTACACCTTCAACTTGTTGATTCCTTCAAAGAACTTTAATGAATGCAACATCCTTATTTCTTAGCCTCTTCAATTTTCAGTCTAGAATATCAACTGATAGCTCTATATAACTTAAATTTTCTTTAATGCTCACATCTTCCAACGGGACTATAGAATTTGGATCACACATGAATTTTGCCAACATCGATATATGAAATACCAGATGAAACATGGTCATTTCCATAGGCAATTCCAACTCATATGCCACCTTCCCAACTCTTATCACCACCTTGTAAAGTCCTATATATCTATGGCTTAATTTCCCTTTTTTTCCAAATGGAATTATACCTTTCATGGAAGACACCTTTAAATAGACCCAATCAAATAATAATGAACTCAAGGTCCCTTCTCCTCACATTGGAGTAGGACTTTTGTCAACTTTGAGCCATTTTAATTTCTCCCTTATGAGCCTCACCTTTTCCATAGCTTCCATGACTATGTATGACCCTAACAAGTCCATCTCACCAACTTCAAACCACCCGATGGATGAACTACACTGTCCATCATATTGAGCCTCAAATGGTGCCATCTCAATGCTTCAATGGAAACCATTTTTACAGGAAAACACAATGTGAGGTAAGTGATCATCCCAACTCTCCTTGAACTCCAATATGTAAGATCTCAACATATCTTCCAATGTTTGTACCATTCTTTCGGCTTGCCCATCAGTTTGAGGATAGAAGGTGGAGCTCAACTTCAGCTTAGTACCAAGACCCCTTTGAAAATATTTCCTAAATTGAGAAGTAAATTTAGATCCACGATCCAATATGATGTACAGTGGAATCCCAGTCAACCTCACCAATTTCTTAATGTAGAATTGAGCATAGTTTTCGACACTAAATGTTATTTTGACCGGTAAGATGTAAGAAGGCTTTGTCATTCTATCCACTACCACCAATATGGAGTCAAAGTGCCTCTTGGTCTTAGGTAATTCCACTACAAAGTCCATATTGATCTCTTCCCACTTCTAAGTAGAAATGACGTTGTCTTGATCTAGTTCACCCAGTCTTTGATGTTCAACTTTGAGTTGTTGGTAATTGGAGCACACGGACATAAACTTGGCAATATCCTACTTCTTTCATTTGCACTAATAAGATTCTCTCAAATCTTTATACATCTTTGTGGAACTGAAGGGAATAGCAAGAGTTGTGAGCTACTTGTAATATCAACCTCTCTAATTCACCGTTGTTAGGCAAGCATAATCTTCCTTGATAATGGAGTACCCCATCTCCTCCTCCTAAGAGGAATTCAACTTTTCCTTCTATCATTAAGGCCTTCAATTCAACCAAGGTGGGATCAAGGTCTTGCTTGGACTAGCATCATCAATCAAATAAAGACTCTAAGACATGTAGCAGCACAACACCATATCGGTATCATTCAACTTCACCCCCAATCTAGCTAACCTATAGACTTCCTTGGTCAAATCCCTTTTTCCATCATCTTCAAAGTAAGACATGCTACCTTTAGAGACCCTACTAAGTGCGTCAACCACCACATTAGCTTTTCCTTGGTGATACTTCACACTCATGTCATTGTCTTTGAGAAGCTCCAACCACCTTCATTGTCTTAGGTTGAGATCTCTTTGACTAGATACATGTTAAAGACTTTTGTGATCAGTGAAAACATCCACATGAACCCCATACAAATAGTGACACCAAATTTTCAATTCAAATATCATGAACGCAAGTTCAAGATGATGGATTGGGGAGTTTTTCTCACGTACCTTCAATTGCCTTGGGGCATTGGCAATCATCTTACCATGTTGAATCATCACAAATCCAAATCGATTCTTGAGGCATCACAATAAAGAACAAACCTATTGGTTCCCTCTGGCGAAGGCAAAATTAAAATAAAAAAGAAGTCAACTAATCATTCAAAGTTTGAAAACTCTTCTCACACTCATTCGTCCTCATGAACTTCACTTTATTTTAAGTCAACTTAATCAGTGGAGATAAAATAGAGGAGAAACATTCAACAAATCTTCTATAATACCCGGCTAGGCCCAAGAAACTCCTAATATCGATAGGAGTCAATAGCATTGGCCAATTTCATACCGCATCCACCTTTGTAGGATTAACCTTGATCCCATTGCCCAATACCACATGCCTAAGGAAAGCAACCTCTTTCAACAAAAAATCACACTAGTCAAATTTTGCAATTAGTCTCACTTCTCTTAACGTTTGCAACACTACTCTCAAATGCTTCACATGTTCTCCCTCACTCCAGGAGATGATTAACATATCATTAATGAACACCACAATGAACATATCAAGGTAGGGATTGAACACCCTATTCATAAGTTCAATCATGATTGCTGGTGCATTAATTAGGTTGAAAGACATCACCATAAATTAAAAATACCCATATCTAGTCCGCAAAGCCATTTTATAAATGCCACTCTCACTCACCCTTAATGGTATCTGCACCACAAATAAATCTTATAAAAATGCGTGGCTCCTTGAAATTGGTCAAATACGTTGTCAATCCTTAAGAGTGGATATTTGTTCTTAATGATGACCTTGTTGAGTTGCTTGTAGTCTATGCACATTTGGAGTGACCTATCTTTCTTTTAGTCAAACAATTCTGGGCACCCCATGAAGACCTACTAGGTCTAATGAAACTCTTTTCCAACAAATCTTTCAATTGTTCCTTTAACTCCTTCAAATTTGCCTGGGCCATTCTATAAGGAGAGATGAAAATAGGTTGAGTGTCGGGCAAGAGGTTTATGCCAAAATCTATTTCCCTATTAGGAGAAACATCGAGTAACTTATCCGAAAAGACATCGAGGAACTCATTTACCATAGGTGCTGACTCAAAAGAGGGAAATTTAAAAGTGACTACTCTAACCCTTACTAAATGATATAAGCATTCCCTAGAGGTTATTTTTATGGGTTTTAGATATGAGACAAACTAACCTCTAACATGAGGAACTACTACCCTCCAACTCAAGAATGGACTCATTTGACAATTGAAACTTGACTTTACGAGTCTGACAATATATGGAAGTGTAAGAAGCATGCAGCCAATCCATCCCAAGTATAACATTAGAATCAACCACAGAGAGTTATATCAAGTCACGAGGGACATCTTTATGCAAGATGGATGGGGGATAACTTCTATGGGCCTTATGTTCAACAATAGATTCTCCTGCTGGTGTAGTCACTTCAAAAGGCTCATTTAAGACTACAAAACATTCATGAAATCTATTTGCAAGGAAAGGAGTTACAAAAGACAAATTTTCTCCTAAAGTTAACAATACATATGCATAAAAATCATAAACTTTTAATATACTGGTAATCACATCTGAAGCTTTTTCTACTTCTTGACGGACATGAAGAGCACAAAATTGATTGTTCCTTGGGGCACCTTGAGCTTGTCTATCTTCACCTTCGGGCCTAGTACCTTTTCTCCTATAGCCTTTGGCATGGTGTTCGGGCTTTCTACACTTGAAGCATGCATTTAAACTAACCAAGTACTCCCCTTTGTGGAGCCTCCCACATTGTGGACAAATGGGAGTTTGTGGCTTTGGAGTTTCCACCTTGTCCTTGATAAACCAGGAAGGAGATTTACTGGTAGATCTTTGTCCTCTATGCTTTTGGCCACTTTAAAATTTGTTGTGACCACTACATTTTTGGTGAGAGTATCCTCCACCGTCCACCGGAATCCTCTTGGATTCTCTAGCTCGCTCCCTTAGATTTCTTCCTTAATTTGCTTAGCAAAGATCATCCAACAGGAGATGTCCATCTCTTTCACAAGAAATGCATTTTTACATCCCTTAGACACAAAATCCAACACACCGAATATGAGCTTGCTCATCCTAGCTCTTGGATCTGCTACCATAAAGTGGACATATTCAGAGAGCCCATAGATGGAAGAACCATATACCTTGAAACCTTAAAATTGATGAAGAAGTGTTAAAGAGACTTGGGGGATTCACCTTCGTGCTTGAAATTCAATGGAGGCTCTTGAGAATCTAGGAATTGAATGAGGGATTTTTGGAGAGTTTAAGAGATTTAGGCTAAAATGGCATAAATGTTTGAGGAATCCTGTCTATAAGGGTGTTGGGTTATGTCCCAGTTGATCTCACTTGAGTTAGAAAAATTTAGGAAAATTTTATACCTGGATGACCCAGGTCCTTGACATGTACTTGCTCATGTGAAGATCATTTTTGTGTAAAGTTCAATTTTCTCTTGTTTTGATCTAAGAATGAGTTTCGTCCATTTTTGTACTAACCTGAAACGTCTCCATGACGTGGATTCATTGCATACTTTTTTAGTTTAAGGCAAAATCAACCAAAAAATGATTTTTCAATAGGGTTGAACTAAAAATCAAAGATGCCCCTTTTTCTTCACAATTTTGCCTCCTGAAAAACAATACGAATTCAGATTTGCCTAAAAATGCACAAAATTTATGATATTCAAGAAATATACCATAAGAACATTTAGAGTCGCATGAGAGGTGTTACAATATCTCTCCTTTGGGAATATTCATCCTCGAATGTGATGGAAACACACTTGGGAATAGTGATTAGATACATTTTCAGCCTAAGATGAATGCATCAATGCAATATAAACTTAATTCTCATGAAATTTCAAACTTATGCATCAAATACCATTAAAACATGTTATCTTGAGTATGTATGCATGCAAAATGACACAAAATGGTGAAATACATGACTTGACACCATAAATAGGATTATCGTATTACCTTAGAATTGAGTAGAGTGGAAAACGTAAGGATATCGATTCTTCATATTTGCTTCTGATTCCCAAGTGGGTCTTTTGACTTGTTGATTCTTCCAATAGACATTGACGTGTGCAACATCGTTGCTCCTCAGTCTTTTCACTTTCCTATCCAATATTTCCACTAGAAATTCTTCATATGCCAAGTTCTCATCCACAAAACCTACAACTTTCATAGGCACAATAGAGTTTAGGTCACTTACACACTTTCTCAACATGGATACGAGAAAGAATAGATGAACCACACTCATCTCTATGGGAAACCTCAACTCATAAGCAACCTTACCAATTCTCCTCAAAATCCTATAAGTCCCTACATAGCTAAGGCTCGATTTTCCCCTTTTTCCAAATCAAACTACATTCTTCATGGGTGAGATCTTCAAGTACACCCAATCATCAACAATGAACTCAAGATCCTCTCTCCTCAACCTCACCTTCTTCGAAGCATTAATAATATCTGGAGCTATCAAAACCATTTCCCCCATGTCAAATCACCCAACTGTAGATCTACAAATCTATCGTATAAAGTTTCTAAGGGGACCATTCCGATGCTAGACTGGTAACCATTATCGTAAGCAAACTCGATGAGTGGAAGATGCTCATCCCAACTACCTTTAAATTCCAAAACACAAGCCCTAAGCATATCCTCAAGAGTTTTAATGTTCCTTTTGGCTTGACCATCCTTTTGTGGTTGGACCACCGTGCTATGCTTCACTTTAATACCAAGACCTCTTTGGAATGATCTCCAAAAGTTAGAGGTAAATTGAGTACCGTGATATGAAATAATAGACAATGGAATCCCATGCAATCTAACACACACATGGATGTATAAGTTAGTGTAGTCTTTAGCACCATGAGTTGTCTTAACTGATAGGAAGTGAATCAATTTCGTCATCTTATCAACAATAACACATATGTAGTCAAAATGCTTTTTCGTCTTACGCAAACCAATCATAAGATCCATGTTGATCTCTTTCCACCAGTGGCGGATCCAGGTTTTAAAGACTGTGGGTGCTAATCTAGTAAGTGTATTTTAAGGTAAAAAAATTTGTGCTGCTAGTGGGATTCAATCCCTCATCTAAAGGCTTGCTTTGAGCCTTAGTAGGGTAGTGAGAACCAAACCACCCATAGGATTTCTTGTTCCCTAGGTTCTTATCTTTGCATTTATACAATTTTTACATATTTTTTATATAGATACACAAAATTTTTTTCAGGGCCAATGAGTGCTTGAGTACCAGGGTAGACAGCACGTGGATCCGCCCTTGCTCCCCACTTCCAAGTAGAAATCTCAATGTCTTGGGCTAGGACACCCGACTTTTGATATTTGGCGTTGACTTGTTGGCAATTGTGACATCCGAATGCAAACTTTGTAACGTATCTTTTCATTGCACCTGACCAATATACTTCCCTCAAAACCTATACATCTTTGTAGAACCGTGGTGAATAGAATGGGGTGAATTATATGCCTCTTTCAAAATCAAGTCCCTCAATCCATCAATATTTGGCACACAAAATCTAGCTTGTTGCCTAAGGACACCATCTCCCCCTTGGGAGAAAACTTCCACCTTGCCCTCTTTCACCATTATGTTCAATTCCACCAAAGTAGGGTCAAGGTCATATTTGGATTTGACCTCTTCAATTACAAAAGATTTGGAACTATCAACAACCTATATACCTTCATTTTCGGCTTCATTCAACCTAACCACCAATCAATCCAAGTGATGGAATTTCATTGCCAATTCCTTCTTACCATCATCAATATGAACCATACTCTCCATAGACACCTTAACAACATTAGCCTTTCCTGGGTGATAATGCACGTATATATCATAATCCTTAGGGAATTCTAACCACCTTCTTTGCCTTAAATTGAGATCTCATTGGATGAATACTTATTAAAGACTCTTATGGTCAGTGAAGACATCTACATGAACCCTATACAAATAATGATGTCATATCTTCAAAGCAAATACCATAACCTCTAGCTCAAGATCATGGGTAGGATAATTTTGCTCATGCACCTTTAGTTTCCTAGAAGCACAGGCAATAATCTTGCCACTTTGCATCAATACACACCCCAAACCAGTTTTCAAAGCATCACAATACACAACAAACCCTTCTAATTCTTTCGGTAAAACAAAATAGGAGAAGATGTAAGCTTGTCCTTTAAAGTTTGGAAACTCTTTTCACATTCATCAGCCCAAACAAATTTCTCCTTCTTTGTGTAAAATTTGTCAAATGGGAAGAAATTGAAGAAAACCCCTAAAAAAATCTCCTATAGTACACTGCTAAACTCAAGAAATTCCTAATATCCATCGGAGTCAAGGGCTTAAGCCAATTCTCCACCACTTCCATATTTTTAGGATCCACTTGAGTCCCTTTACCCGACACCTCATGCCCTAGAAATGCAACTTCTTTCAACCAAAATTCAAATTTATCAAACTTGGCAAACAACTTTTCATCCCTCAAGGTTTGCAACACTACCCTCAAATATTTTGCATACTTTTCCTCACTCCAGGAACAAATCAAGCTATCATCAATAAATACCACAACAAACATATCAAGGTAAGGTTTAAAGACCCTACTCATAAGATCCATAAATGTTGTCAGTGCATTAGTTAGGCCAAATGACATAACTGCAAATTCAAAATGCCCATTCCTAGTCCAAAAATCCATTTTAGGAATACCACATTCCCTCACCCTCATTTGATGGTATCTGGACCAAAGATAAATCTTAGAAAAATAACTATCCCCTTGCATTTCATCAAATAAATCATCTATGCTTTGTAGGGGATACTTGTTCTTTATGGTGACCTTATTGAGTTGCAAGTAGTCGATGCACATTCTAAGTGAGCCATATTTCTTCCTTATAAACAATACTCCATGGTGACTTGGTAGGCCTGATAAAACCCTTCTCCAATAAATCTTATACTTGATCCTTTAACTCTTTCAATTACACCTTGGTCATACTATAGGGATGAATGGAAATAGGTTATGTAACAGGGAAAGACATTAAGAAGCTCATTGACCATCAAAATAGACTAAATAGAGAGGAACCTTAGACTCAACATCCCTAATACTTATAAGATGATAAATACAACCCTTAGCTATCAATTCCTAATCCTTAAGACAAGAGATTCATGATGCTCAAACTCCAATAAGAAAGTTGTCGCTGTCAGCAATTAACCTAACCAAAGGTTAAGATCGAATCCACAGGGAATACAGGGCTTCACTACGAGAATTCACTATTTATCATTTCAAGTATCTATAACTAAAATTTATAAATGGGGGGGGGGGTTGTGATTCAAGAATAAAGTAAAATAAACACTATATTACAATGTGGGAAAACACTCAGTTTTAGGGACAACTTGGCAATTGTGCTCTCCACGGTTCGTTGACTCGATTAACCTAGATAACATAACTATAATTAGAGATTTGCATGAAGGATGGTAACTTAGGTTCTTCCATCACTCTTATAAAGGTGAAGGTCGAATTTCACCATGGCGCTTGGTCGGAAACTATGGCATGCCAACTAATCATTACGTATTGTCCCAGTCAAACCTTCCCTTGGTTAGGTTTATTGATTAGACAAGAATACATCAATCGAATCCTATCATCTATTTCTCTTTTTCTGTTCATCACTACCTTGGTCGGGATCGTGATAGTACGCAGGGTTTGGTGTTGGCCACCGCTAAACAACAATCATAACAAAGAGAAATAGATAATACATGCAAAACCCCAATCATAGAAATGCACTAACCTAGGTCATCTC